>CAEFZY010042869.1:0-166450 GCA_903066815.1 Brachyrhaphis roseni
CTCCCCTTCTGTTTGTTTTTTTTTTGCTTTTCTTTTTCTCTCTCTCTCTCTCTCTCTCTCTCTCTCTCTCTCTCTCTCTCTCTCTCTCTCTCTCTCTCTCTCGATTGTTTTAAGCTTTATTTCAAACAAGAAACATACCAGAACAAAACAAAACATGGACATTAGAGTACAGACAGATATATAATATTTAAGGTCATTATAGAACATTTAAATGATAATGTCAACATTAAATCAGTGAGTGAGGGTAGCAGTCTTTCAAGAGCACATATAATTTGAACTGAAGTATTAGCTTCTGCTAAATATCGTGCTAATGTAGTGCTTTAGAGTTAGTGGCACTAACATTTACGATTAGCGCTTCAGGGCTAGCACAGCTAACATTTTAGTTAACTCCGCTGCTGGGTTGAAGATTCCTCCTCAGTGATACGCAGGTGTCTTGTGAGAGCTATTTCTGCTAATGCTAACTCTGCAAATATAAGACACGGTTTAAAAGCCAGCTCCAGCCACGGCACACCAAGTATCATCTAAAACTTCCTCCTCGAGTGACTTGTTGCTTTTTTAAAATGCCTGTTGCGCAAAAGGGTATTTGAAATAACAGCCAGAAATTCAATGCACTTGTAAATTTAAACTGATCAGATGATCTCTGCCCTTCTGGGAAAGCATCTTCGGGAAGGAGTCGCTGATAAACGCTCTCTGAATTACTGGTAGGGGATCTTAGCGTGGCGGCGCTGCTACCTCCACAGCCTCAGCTGAGCCTCACTTTAAAGCATGTGGTGCGTACAGACAGCTGAGTGTTGATGTTGGTAATCTATATGTGTCTGAGGGAGGAGGTGGGGGGTATTTGAAGGGGTACATGTGAATACTAGTGGGGGTCAGGAAAGTAGAATGTCTGGGTTTATGCTTTCTACCGAAAACAGCTGCTGTCTGCACATCTGAGTGGAATATTCAGCATGTCTAAATATGGCAGCGCTGTTGATTAATATGTTTATATTAACGTGCAGGAGGGGACACGTTCATACTAATACTAATGAGTTGGAAAAAAAAATTGGGTTATTAAATGTATTTATGAATTTTCCATAAAAAGTGGGGTTCCGTGAAATGACCATGAACTGTTAAAAGGTCAAATATGTCAATATTTATTATTATTATTATCTAGTCAGCTGGCTAAATTACAAGAAAGACACATTCTTATGTTGGAAATCTATATCCTGTGACAGCTAGAATAAAAATCACTTACTTTCACCAGTAACTAAATTTTTTTCTGTTAATATTGATAAACAGCAAAAATATATATAACATTCTGCACAAAAAGTTCTACCATATTTAGGGCTTTTATTCTTTACTTCTGCTTTAGTGCATGGAGCATCTGTGTTAAAATAAACTTATAATTATTTTGTCACAAGGTGACATTAAGTTGAACGAAACGTTTCCTGGTTTAGGTCAGTCAGGACTATCAAAATAATTTTTTACTTTGCTACAGTAAGAATTGAGAGAATTTCCTCAGCTAATTTTCTAAAATTGCCTTGTACAATTTGGGTCAAACATTTTGTCTCTCAGGTTAGTTTGCTGGTATTTTGGCCCATTCCTCTTGACAAAACGTCTGGAACTGGGTCAGGTTTCCTCTGGGACTCACATCAAGTCTTCTTTAAGTTCTTGTCTAGTTTTAGAGACGCAAAGGGTGACAGTACGTACACGACAGTAATCTCCTCTGGAGCATTTCACCCCCCGTCGGTATTAAACATTTATAACACGAACACCGTGCTTTATAACCCCTCTACTCTGCTGCAAATAAAGAAGTCGCTTTTGTTTCTTGGCATAAAAAACAACACGAAAAACGTAAAAAAACATATAAACGGTGTGTTAATTCACAAATATATTCGTAAAGAGGTGAGAAGTTTCATAGAAAGTCTCATGTATATTACACTTTCCTTGAAGCCAAATGCAGAAGCCTGCACGTAAATATTTTATTAGGGCTGTAATTGACTATACCAAAAGGAGATTATTGTATCAAATAGAGTGCATTATTGCCCAAGTCACACGGGGAAAGGATTTCTTCTTCCATACCAAAGTCGTCTTCAGCTCTTTGCCTCTAATGCTGTCCTTTCAAAGCTTTCACATTTCCTGGCTTTATTCTACATATGATATGTTGTAATAAACTAAAAGGAGGCGTTTCAAAGCATTTTAGTGCTGTAAAATTAATAATTTAGCAAAGGCTATTCTCCTGTGTTCCTCTGGTTTGGAAATAATGTCGATAAAGTAAATCTATTAAAAATGAAAGCCCGCAGTTTGTTAGATCGAGGCTTTGACGTTGCCCTATGATAATGTGCATTCAAGGCGGTGATGAAAGAAGGTAAATGTTTTATACCACAGCCTCATCTAATCGTTACCAAAGAAACTACAAAACGCTTAAACAATTTATCAAGAGGGGAAAAGCTATCCAAATCAACCTGTCCCTGTGTGTAAAAGTTATAAACTCTCTTCTGAGTAACAGCAGTTGTGACCTTAGGCTCAAAAATATTTGGGTTATGCAGCTGGACAATGATCCAAAGAACATTACTATCTCAATGGCCAAAAATGAAAGTGTTAAAGTTCAGACTGAAATTCTGTTGAGATACTTTGACAATTGTCCAATGTGGCTGGACAAACAATTCTGCATAGAGGAGTGGGTCAGAATTCTTCCAAAGAAACATAAAATCCACTTTATCAGTTGTTGCGACGTTTGATTGCAGCCATTTTCACCAAAAAGTGACTCAACCGGCTCCTGTGTTTTGCGAGGAGTTACTTTTTCACATGAAGCCAGGTTTGTTTGCATAGCTTTTTACTTTCACTAAATGAAATCTACATTCTTATTTAGCTCTGATCTGAAGCATTAAAGTCGGATGAAAAATAGAAAACATCTGAAGGTATCTTGGACTTTTGTTTGTGACTCTGTTTTTTTGGGTAACTCCTGGTATCTGTGTCTGCTGATAGGTGATGGACGAGTCTGAGGCCTGCTCACTGCCTGGCGGTCTGGCCACTGTGAAGAAGCAGTTTGAGAGCCACGAGTTCAGCTCTTCATCCTCCCAGTCCACCGTCACCCAGTACCATGTCCAGAAGAGAACAGTCCAGGTGAGATTTGAACCATCTTCCATCTCTGTGTTTGTGTTTTTATGATGTAGCATAAAAGGCGGTTCATTTATTCATGTTTAGACCCTCGTAAAATGTGTTTCTAGATACATCACCGTACATTCAACAACAGCAAATGGTGTGAGTGAAACTTTACCTGTAGATTAAAGAAGCCTCCACCACTTTGAAAACATCTGAGACAACATTTTGGTTATTCTGTGGGAAAAAGACAAGATGACAAAGTGACAGGCAGGATAAAAGTGATTTGTAAGCACTGTGTGATTCCCATGACTAGCCAACCTACAGCAGACATCTGCTTCAGATCTTCTTGAGTTTTATTACCCCTTAAAAACAGTTTGTGTTTTATGAAATCTCAAAATTCCTACAAATCAGCATAAAAAAATCTCCAAAAGCCTCATTGAGGGCAGCAGTTTTATTTCAGATTTTCTATAAGTGGAGGCAAGTGTAAACACACGAAAAGACTGCATGCTAAATTGAAATCAAAATGTAACACAAAGAAGTTTCAGGGTTGTTTAATTTCACTTTGTTCCCAGTTCTTGTGCGCAAACATCAGATCACATCAAAGTTGGGAAAAGTCGCCTGCTTTTCCCAACTATATAAGAATGTCAGGTTCTTGTATAAGAACCTGACATTCTTATACAAGAATGTCAGGTTCTTGTATAAGAACCTGACATTCAAACAGCGACGGATAGACTTTGAGATCCTAAATATGTGATATTATTACATGATGCAGAGCCTCCAGCATTTCTATAAACAGCAAATTGTGTTTTGATGATTGCAGGCGTAAGTGGAGCATTTTTTCTCCCTTGAAGAAAACAAGAAAGACACATTACTGCTGTCCTTTCTCTGTTTAAAAGTGGGAGATATGAATGATTTACATTCGGCTCTTTATTAACAAATCTTGGTTGGTGTGGCGGAGGCCTTTCCAGCGCATCAACTCAAAGAGGGCACCTTGAACGTAGCTCATCTGTGTGAATCTGTCATCCTGCGCGTGAGGAACATGCCAGAATGCGTTAGCGGCGGCGCTGGGTTGCAGCCAGATTTTTTTTTTTAAGTAAGGCCAGATCCCCCATTTGCTTATTCAAGCGAAGAGGCAGCAGGCCTGATTCGTCGAGTGCAAAAGAACCTTTGCTGAATCGTGAATTTTACATCAGGGTCCACGAGGTGAACCGTCAGAACTCGTTTGATCAACTTGCAGCTTCTTTCGCAGCAACTGGAAGCGCCTTTCCACAGGTGACATGCAGCCTCTGTTTTACAGCAGGATGGAAACGAAATGCGGTGCCAGTGGTTTGAGGAGAACAGGACACCCAACGACCCTCCATGTATCTTTCATGTTAACATCGTTCAGACAAGCGGAAATACATTTCTCTTTCATCTCCTTCAAATTGCATGAATCTCAAAGGAGCAAACGCCTGATTCGGTTTTATGCTGTTTTTTTCATAATCCACTGCTGTTTCTCCCCGACGCTGAAATCCTCCTTTGGCAGAATTCAAACTTAGCAGCTCCCTTTGGAAGCAGCGCAGTAATGGAAAAACATTTGTTACCAGCCGCAGAAGGGGATTTTATTAAGCTTCTCCACAATATAAAAATTACTTACCCGCCCACAGTTTCTTACAGGAGGTGATAAAGCAGTGTTGGGTGCTTTTGTGTGTGGAGCCTTGTGTTCATTCTCACCACTTTTGCTTTATTTACTTATTTATTTATTTTGCTCCTGTTATTTTAAAGGAAGTTATTTCTGCTGATTGGTCAAATGAGACCAGTCTTGTATGTTTCCATCCTCTAAATCAGGTCATATCATAAAAAAAAAAAAAAAGCGTTTCTGTCTCGTGGGGTTCCTCAAGGCTGTGTAGTCGGCCCTGTTCATTCCTCATTTTACATATTTAAACTTTTACAGAATATATGGCACTATGTTAATGACACAGCTAAGGATTTGTTTCATTAATCACTTGAGCATAACTCCAAACAGCTAATTTGAAATTGTTTTCATAATTTCATGGAATATGTATAAATTCTCCTGGTATCAAAACCTGAACACTTAAATTTTTTGTTTAAATGTTTAAACAAGTCAATTCAGTAGAGTTAAGATGATTCAAAATGTGTTTTAGTTGAACAAATTAAAGAGCCAACATCAATCCTATTATTTTTAGATGGAAAAACTCCTTTTAAAACTTAAATTGTAACTTTAGGGCGTCAAAAAATATACTTAAACCCCAAAATATCTCTGGCAAACTTCAATTTTCTTCCTCTTACTCTTCAGTCCAGACGTTGCTAATGGTCTTAATCATTCAAACTGTGGTTACAATTTCTCAAATCAGGGGTACCGACCAATGAAAATGCAATTTTTCATTAATATTACAAAAAAAACTCGAGTTGGATCCAAAACTTAAATGCTTCTTGTATTTTATTGTGTTTCATTTTTCTCTTTTAGCCATTTTATGTATTTGAAATGTTACCAGACCAAATAAGAACACACTTTTCAATGAGGACTTATTTTATTGAGCAGAAGAAACTATCTGAGCTGTTTCGGCCCTAAATGAAAGAGTAAATTCTCTTCTTAAATTTGAAATTGCGTGTCTCGAAGCTCTCAAAAAGCCATTATCCACAAAGAAAACATTTTGAGTGTTGAACTTTTCTTTAAAAAATAAATAAATAAAATAAATGTAAAGCATTGCAAAGTGTTTTCAGTTATATTATTGTGAAAAGGTTTAGACCGTGAAGCACTTTGGGATTTTATCTGTGAAAAGCGCTACACAGCTAAATGTTATTTACTTTCTTCCTTGTGCCAGTTGTTCGATGTCAATGACGCCATTGTTCTGCGTTTGACAGGAAGTGTCAAGTTCCTCCGAGGTGACGGTGAAAAGCAGCGCCAGAGAGACGATTCCAGCAACAAGCATTTCGCGACAAGAGGTATTTGTTACAAGATCACTAAGACCTGTAGTCCTTAATAGTGTATTATGACATGAATGTCATCTCTAGTCATTTACCGGTGACTGATTGGAAAGATGTCGGAGCGCTAACGGTTTGATGTCGCTCCTTCCCAGGTGATCCGCGATCAAGGAGTCCACCATAACAACGTGGCCGTGGGTTATGGGAACCATTACGATGAAACAGGTTATTCTGCTCATGCCTTTTATATTGTAATTTGGGCCATTTTTTTATATATATATATATATGACAGCGCTGCTTATAGTCCTGTATGTTAATGATTGTTCGGCACTCCAGGCTGAATAAGGGATGAGCTCTTAAAGCGAGTCACAGAGCAGATGATTCTCTATTCAGCGCATGGCGGCAAATCTAATCAGGGCAAAGTCAGGGAGGTAAAATATTGGAAAGTGGAAATTGGGCAATCACTGCCGCATGGTTTCAGAAAATGAAAACTACTCAGGTTTTTAATGAAATGATTTATTTCTCTTTCCCGCTCCCCTGAGCCTCCACTTGGAATGACTTAATGAGGCAGCCTTCTTCTTATGTCTAATTCAGTTATGCTTGTCGGCGGAGAGGACCTACCAAAGGTTTCCACCCAGGCTTTGAAGCAACAGTACGAAAAAACGATTGAGGAAGCGGCACCAGCGAAGGAAATTAAGGTAATGATCCTGACTGTTTATTTTAACCGATGATAGTTTCTTGTTTTAATGGAGAATCCACATGAAGATGAAGTGGCATTACTAAATCATCCAAAAGGAAATACCGGGGAAAATAATTAGACTGAATAAATGATTTCTGATAGAAACTCTGAACATTTTCTTCCCCTGTTAAAGTAGTCACACCTCTTGGATGTTTACACTTTTTAATGTCAATGCATTTTATTGGGATTTTATATGATCAACATAAAAAAGTGCATAATTGTGAGGCGAAGGAAGTATGAATATTAATTCTCACAACAGATTTCCACTTAATTTCACATCTATACTTTGCTGTAATCATTCTAACACGACTATGACTTGATCTAGACCAGTGATTTCCAACATGTTCTTGCACCAATCAGAATGCTGTGCCCCAAAGCGAAAACCTTGCATAGTCACTTGTTAAACAGTAATTGAACTATTTTTGTCCTCCAAACAACTGACTTCTGCCTCGTTCTTTCATATTTCTGGGCAGGATTCAGATTTCAGAATTGAACAGCTTGCATAGATTTACTGTTATTGTCACAATGATCTGAGCGCCTCGTTCCATTGAGGCCTCTCTGGAAATGATTTTCCCTCTCTAAACAAGCCCAAACATTTCTGAGTTCATCGCATCGGGTGACTTATTTTTTTAGCACCACAGTTCCTTCAGAAAGCAGATGCTGTGTAAACTCAGCAATTCCAGACTTAACTTCAGCTAATTTGTGTTCAAACTATGTTTCAAACATAGAGACTATGTTCTCATATATAACTTTTCTCTCCAGTTTAATCGCAACGTAGTTTTATCTTGTTTTATTCTCCTGCTGAAAGTGAAACCACTTTTCAGGCTTTAGTTTGTGAATAGTTTTAAGAACAATTTATTATTTTCTTGCAGTTACTCTCTACTTTACTGTAGTGTGTCACATAAACCCCCAATAAAATACATTGAACTTTTAGGCTTTAACATGACAAATTGTGTAAAATTAAAAGTGAAGTGAGTACTATACTTATTCAAACTGAAATCAAATGTATCATTGGATGTCTGCTTGATAGTTGTATCAAATAGTTTGTCACTTTCTCTGTGTTTTATATCACATAAAGACAAAAGAAATCCTCTCTAACCACTTTCATATCTTTTTACTGTCCCTCTCCCCATAAATAAAATAACTTATGAACCACAGGTTGATGTTGATTTCAACCAGTTTCAGTGGGCACCAGTACACCAGTCATCCAAAATGTCAACTGTAACTAGTTATGGCTCATCTTCTGCTGCAAAAACTGCTTCTGCGGTTGCATCGACCTCATCGGTGACATGTGAGGCAGCAGAACAATTTCCTGCCCCGCCTGCAAACTTAATGCAGGTAACACAAGAACGTAGCATCTCCTCTCAGTCCCAGGAAAAAGGATCCCAACAAAAGTTTACCCTTGACAAGAAGCAGTACTTCAAACACAAAAGCATGGCTGAGCTGAAACGCCTCTACAAGCACATACATCCAGAAGTACGTAAGAACCTTGAGGACGACTTCATGAGTCAGCTTACGGAGGCAGAAAAGGCAGCCTTGGAAAGCAAGGAAACAGTAGGTGACGTCCAACAGACGTGCTATATGTTTGAAAATGACGGCAGCAGCTCCAGTGAATGCTCAAGCCCCGATAGAGAATACCTGGAGTGGGAAGAAATCCTCAAAGGGGAAGTGCAATCAATGCGGTGGATGTTCGAAAACAAGCCACTTGATACAATCAAAGATGACTCCCCAGATGAAAGTGAGGGAAGAAATATTGCCCAGCAGGAAATTATTGCTGGCAAAGATGTCAGGTACACGGCTTGGATGTTTGAGACTCAACCCATGGATGCTCTAGGGGCAGAGACTGCAGATGCAACCCAAGAGTCGCAGAAGGAGGCAGAACTCGCACGAGGAGACGTCCGTACTGCAACCTGGCTTTTCGAAACTCAGCCCCTGGACTGCTTGAATAGGATCTACCAGGAAGAGCAGGAGAGTGAGTGTGTGGTCACTAAAGACATCACTGGCGGAGATGTGAAAACTGCCAGGTACCTCTTTGAAACTCAGCATCTGGATTCTCTGGGTAAAACAGAAACAATTGAGGAGAGTCACTTCTTGAGCCTGAAGTCTGAGCTGGAAGAAGTAAAGGGGGACGTGAAGACAACCACTCGTATGTTCGAGACGCACCCCATGTGCGTCATCAGGGGGGACTCCGGTGAAATGTTGGAAATTACTACCATCCGGCGGGAGGAGACTGAGAAAGGAGATGTTACGACGTCGCGGTGGATGTTTGAAACCCAGCCTCTGGATATGATCAACAAAGATCCTGCAAAAGTAAAACTGATATGTGGTATTTCCATGGAGGACAATACGCAAGGTGGCGTGAACAAAGGCAGATGGCTTTTTGAGACAAAGACTCTTGACACTATTAAGGATGAGGAATGGGAAACTTCACGAATTCAGAAAGAACAAATAATTGGAGCGGATGTTAAGAGACACTGTCTTGTTTTTGAGACTCAGCCTTTGGATACACTGAAAGATAATGCCAACGCTCGACCTTTGACCCCAGAGGAGATTGTAGGAGGAGATGTTCAATCAACCAAACATCGATTTGAAACCGTACCCATGGAAAATCTGAAAGAACTACCTGAAGTCGGAAAACTTAAGAAGGTGACTGCCTCCGAGGAAGAGAAGGGTGATGTGAGACATCAGAAGTGGGTCTTTGAAAGCCAGCCACTGGAGAGCATACGGGAGGAAAAGAAGGAGATTACAAGAACTGTGAACATTGAAGCCCTTGACAAAGGAGACGTGACAAACTACAAAGAGAGGTTTGAAACCTTAGATTTAAGTAAATGTGAAGGGGCACAAAAAATCCAGGTCGAAGGTGTCCCAAGTGGGTCAGTTAAGTCCAACAGAGTGCTGTTTGAATCCACTCCAATGTATGCAATGCAGGACAGCTCGGGTCATTACCATGAGGTGAGGACCGTAAGGCGCGAGGAAATTGTGAAGGGAGATGTGCGCAGCTGCAGGTGGATGTTTGAAACACGTCCAATTGACGAATTTGATGAAAGTATCAATAAGTTCCAGATAATAAAAGGGATTTCCAAGCAGGAAATTGAATCTGGGGATGTAAAAACAGCCAAGTGGTTGTTTGAAACTCAGCCACTCGATGCTATTAAATTTTTCAGTAATTTTGAGGATCAAGAGCATAAAACTAAGGAAAATATTAAAATTGAGAAAGGGGATGTAAAAACGTGCAGGTGGCTCTTTGAGACCCAGCCGATGGATGTTCTGTATGAAAAGGTGGAAAAAAGTGAGGCAGGAGTGGAGGAAGTGCAAAAGGGGGATGTGAAAACATGCACGTGGCTCTTTGAGACCCAGACGCTTGACAACATTCGCGATCACTCAGAATCAGAAACCGAGACGATTCTGAAAACCTGCACTGTAAAGCAGGAGGACATTCAAGGTAAAGATGTCCAAATGGCTCGCTTTCTCTTTGAAACCGAGAACCTGGAAAACATCACGGGTGAGGACAGCAGTTCTTTTAGGAGGGTCACAGAAATCAACATCCAGTCTGGTGATGTCTCCAGAATGAAGTACATCTTTGAGAATCGTTCCTCTGACATTATGAGCTCTACGTCAGAGGAAATGATGCTGAAGCTAAAGAAGCAGCAGGCTGAGGACATTCAAAGAGGAAACGTGGTCAACTGCACCTGGAAGTTTGAGAACCAGCCAATGGATGCTATATGTGACGACAGCTCAAAGGCGAGGGAGATCCGCACCGTAACTGATGTTCAGGGAGGTGATGTCGACAAGAGCCGCTTCATTTTTGAGACGTACTCTCTGGATCAAATCAAAGATGAGTCTGCAGAGACAAATATTTCAAAACTCACTAGTATCTTTGGAGATGAGATTAAAAAAGGAGACGTGAAAAATTACACTATGATGTTTGAAAGCCAGCCGCTATATGCCATTCGTGATAAGGAGGGCCATTATCATGAAGTGACGACTGTAACTAAAGAGGAAATCATAAGAGGAGATGTGGTGGGGGCTCGATGGCTGTTTGAGACAAAACCCTTGGATTCAATTAGAGATTCAGAGGAGGTATATGTTATTAAAGCAGTGACTGAGGAAGGCATTAATAAGGGAGACGTTAGCTCTGCTAGGTGGAAATTTGAAACACAACCCCTGGATGAAATTACTGAGGAGATAAAGGTAAGGCCAAAAACAGTGGCGGATATCCAAGGGGGCGATGTAAAGACAAACAAGCAGCGATTTGAGACCGATGAGATGTCTCAAAAGTACATTAGAACTGTAAGTGTGAGTGAAATTCAGAAAGGCGATGTTAGATCTGCAACATGGATGTTTGAAACCCACACAATCGACGAGATCCGCGGTGATAGCGAAGAGTACGATGCAATGGAGAGGGTGACAAAGGAGGAAATGATGAAAGGGGATGTTAAACAGTCTGTTTGGCTCTTTGAGAGGCAACCCCTAGACAGAATCAAAGAAACTGATGGCACAGAGTCTGCTGTGATGAAGGAGGAAATTCCACAGGCAGATGTGAAGACGACTACGTGGCTGTTCGAAACGACTCCATTTCATGAATTCAACGAAAGTAGCATGGAAAAGACAGAAATAATCGGTAAGAGCATAAAGGAGACACTTGAAGAACTTTACTGTCAGAAAATGGTGAACTCCCAGGGGATCCTCATTGAGGCAGATGAAATCGGAGATGTCCGCATGGCCAAGTACAAACTCATGAACCAGGAGGTTCCTCAAATCCAAAAGGAGGAGATCATTAAAGGAGATCTAAGCAATATAATGATGAACCTACTGAATCGCACAGACACGACTGAAAGGGTCATAACTATTGATAAAGAGGAGCGAGGAGACATCAACACCACAGTGAAACAGCTGTTCAACCAGGAGAGGGGAACAAGTGTTCAGAAAGAGGCAGTTATTCGAGGTGACATCCAAGAGGCGATAAGCAACCTACTGAAGAATGAAGGCTCTTCTAAGCATGGAATTCTGATTCAAGAAGATGAAAAAGGAGACGTTAAGATGACAATCTATTCTCTACTAAATAAAGTGGAGCAATCTAGTATGGAGAAAGAGGATATAATTCAAGGTAATGTCAGCAAAGCCCTTCAGCGTCTTCTGTCCAACTCAGGAGAAGAGGACTCTAAAAGGATAAGGATTGGGGACACTGAAAGGGGTAATGTTAGCTTTTACACAACGTGCATTGAGTCTGGAGCCTTGGACTACCTCAAGCAGCTTAAGTCTGAGTCTGATAAGGTTCAAGAAGAGCTGCAGAAGGAGAGTATCATTGGTGGCGATATCGAAGAGACCAAACTCTTGTTGCGGAAGAATCACCAACAGATTGGCCGCACTGTGGCGGAAGATGACATAGTGCCAGGTGACGTTCATAGCATTGTTAAAGTATTCATGACGGAGCCCACTGTTGCCTACAAATATCTAGAGGGTAAGGACATTGTTAAAGGTGATCTTACTGCAACCCTTGATTTATTGACCCAAGCTATCAACCAGAAAGTAGTTGTAGAGAAAGAGGAGGTGGTAAAGGGAGATATTCCCAACACTTTGAAATCTCTTGAGGAAGCCAAGAGTCAAGCCAAAGAACTGGAAAAGCCTGAAATCATCAAAGGTGACATAAGAGGTGCTCTTGAATCACTGGAGAAATCTGCAACCTCAAAATCAGAAGCAACAGTTGACGATTTAGTTCCTGGCAACATCAAGGGAACCCTCAAATCCCTAGAGGAGGCTAAGCAAGCTGTTAAAGAGTTGGAGAAAGAGGAGATAGTTAAAGGAGACATTTTTACCGCCATGCAAAATTTGCATGAGGCATCAAGTGAGAAAAAGACCTACCAGCACCAAGTGAGCGAACAAGGGGACGTTAAAGCCACCATTCAGCTTCTGCTTGAGCCAACCACCTCTCCAAAAATGCAACGTAGAGGAAGCATTGAAGGAGACGTAAAAACCTCCATAAAATCTCTTTATGAAGGCCAGGAGGCGACACATGTGGAAAAAGAAGAAGTTGTTAAAGGTGACGTTCAAGGGGCAATAAAGTCCCTGATGCAAAGGAAACAGTATTCAAACAAGAAGCGCATGCATCCTGCCAAGAAAGCGAAAGGGCCCGTGAAAAATCTATCAAGTGTAAAGCAAGTGGAGCATGAAAGCTCACATGAAGCCATGAGTGAGAATGTAGCTCTCACTCCAACCCCCACTGTGAAAAACCTCTCTCAGAGCAGTGAGTCACAGAGGCACACACAGAGGCACCATGAAAGCAAATCGCTGAAAACGCAGGTAATAACCCAAGAGGACCACTCTGTTGCTGTAGTCAAAACAGACAATCCTGCTGGGGCCTCTCATCAGAAGAGCATAAAAGAACAGAAAGACAAAGTGCTGCCCCCACACAAAATACAAGCTCCTAAGCCTATTATGATAAAGAATACGCAGAAGACTATTAATGATCAAACAGAGAATAAGTCTGCGGATGTGACTGTGATGAAAGAGGTGCAAAACACAACACAGATGAATATTTCAAACAAACAAATGTGTGAGACAAAAACAATCAAACAGGTGCAGACTACGGTGACTGAGAAGACTGTCGTGCATAAACAAAACGTAACAGTATCAGAGCAAACATCACAAAGGCAAATGGAGAACAAGGCTCTAGGACACAAGCAGAATTTCAGAAATCTGAAGAGTGATCACCGAAACCTGGACATGAAAGGGAAGGGTGTCATTAAAAAGTCAAAACCGGAGATTCACTTCCCACCGCCCCCCACATCCCCACCTCCACCATCAGAGTCTGAGCTTTCCCTCCCTCCGCCACCATCACCAGTGACGGAGAGCCCGACATTGTCCAGTTCTAGGCCTCATATCATGAGGCAAGACAGTGACCTGCCACCTCCACCCCCTCCGCCTCCTGTGGAATGCATGAAGTCTGAGCCTGAATTTTTCCCACCACCTCCCCCTCCACCAGCACCATCCTCTGTAGGAGGCCAAGATTTTCTTCCTCCTCCTCCATCACAGCAAGAGCTTAATGCAATTCCTCAACTTCCTCTGGCAAAACAAGGGAAGCCAATTGGAAAACCTTTATTTAAAATCCCCAAGCAGCCAGAACCGCCAAAGCAGCCCACGCAGCTCAAGCCCAAGTGGCAGAAAAAACAGCCGACGCCTCCTCCACCTTCCCCCCAGCTTCCTCTTGGTCAAGAAACAGCAGTGTCGACTGTCCATAAAGAGGAGGTTAAAGCTCAACAGGTGAAACAGGAAGCAATCCAACAAACTGAGGCATTGGATAAGTCTAAAACAGCTGAGGTGTCATCGACAAGAATTTCAAACATTCCAATTGTAAAACCAGATCAAAAACAAAGTCCACAGCCACCCAAAAAAGTGTTTGTCCCTCCCCTCAAACTTCCTCCACCTCCAGACCCTGCTCCAGCCCCAAAGGACCGACCATATGCTCGAAAATTTAAAACCCCTCTCATGCTTGCAGAGGAAAGGTACCGCCTGCAAAAAGAGAAAGAGGAAGAAGAAAAGATTAAAGTCTTGACTCCAACTTCACCACAAATGAATATACAATCCTCAGCAACCAGTGCAGAACTCTCTGCAGCAGAGAGCGGAAAAAAAGAAGCGGCTTTGGATATAACAAAAGCTAAGAATGAGGAGGAAATAAAGGCACAAGATTCACCTGTCAAGAAAACACCTTCCCAAATCCCTTTGAGCAAAGCGTCAATCTCAGTAATAAATAAAAAGTCAACCCTTGGATCTTCAAATGTGTCCTTAGATAAAAAGCAAGTATCCAGCACTGAAGCCTCTGAAAAAGCCCTCACCTCATCTGATGTGTCTCGGTCTCATCACGAGGCCTCAGAAAAAGAAATCCAGGCCCGCTCGAACGTGGTCGCTGTCTCAGTCACAGAACAGCAGCAGTTTATTAAGAAATCCAGCACCAAGTCTATCACTGCCTCACAGAACACTGTCCAGGATAATGTAAATCTACACAACCAGGCTGCGGTCACATTGAAAACAGAGGATGTAAAGAATATTAATGTGGCTCTGACACAGGAGGGAAAAATGAGTCCCTCTCTGCCCACTAAAATTCCAAAGGTAACTCCGAGTTTCAAAGTAAAAACATTTAAAATGCCAACAGAGAAGACAGACGAGAAGTCTGACAGTTTGGGGCAAAAAGAAATAATGAAAAGTGAAACTCATTCACAAAGAGAGAAAAGTCAGGTGTCAGAGAGAGATGAATCAAAAGTGCATCTGGAAAGCAACCAGCTTACCTCAGCAAGAACTGAGATGAAAACAGAAGTTAAAGAGAATAAAAATCAAGTGCCGCCACCCGTGAAGGTTGAAGTGAAGGCTCACACAAAGAAGGGAAAGCAGCTGGCAAAAAGTGAAACCGAAGTGAAGTCGTCTCCATCGGTTACTGTTCCAGCAAATGTGGTGGCTATGGTAACATCTGTGCCAACCCATCAAGGACAAAACCTTGTGTCTGTCTCCCACAGTCAGCAGAGCATGAAAACAGAGCACATTCAGACACACAAGGAGGTTGTCGTGACTGAGAGGGTAGTACAGCAGGACCTTCAGAAGCAAGAAGTAGCTAAGCTACAAGCTAAGCTACAAGCAACACAGACAACTAAAAAGCAGGTAAAGGCAGGGAAGTCAAACGATGAGTCAAAGGAAGTGTTGGTGAAAGGTATAAGTAAATTATCTTGTAAAGATGAAGCGCATACTGAAGATATTACAGATTCAGATAAATGTATTGTGATCCAGAAGCTGGTTGCCAGAATAAAAGAACTTGAGGACGCACCAAGCAAAGTAGATTCCAACTCTATCAGGATACTTATAGATGAAGTCCCTGAATGGGTAATGGGCTCAGTCGAGAAAAAGAACTTCAGTGAACTTGCTAAACAGCAGAGCAAGAAAAAGCTGAAAGAGATGATGGTTTACGTGAAGCACATTATTCAGACAAAACTCACAGTTTTGGAGAAAAACCAGACAGCAGTGGAAAAGGAAGTTAAAGAAGAAAAAGAGCTACCCATGCTTCCGCAGGTCTCCTCATCTCCACCTGAGCCAGACAGGAACGTCACCTGTGAGGCAGCTGGGAAAAATGCGAGGCCTATCGGTGGCTCCTTCAAAATAGAAAGGGTGGTGAAACAGAAAAGGTCTGTTCAGGAGAGCAAAGTCCATCAGGAAGTGACTGATCAGAGAATTTCTTCCCCCTTAGCAAGCATTCGAACACCATCACCTACTTTTATTACAATTGAATCAAGGAGAGTAGACTCCCCACTCAGAGTAACCCCTTCTCCTCCCCCGTACAAGTCAATTGGGACACCACCACCACCTCCTCGCAGAACTTACACCCCTACGTCTACTTTCAGCAGAGCCACGCCATCTCCCACTCTCAGCCGCTCCGAAAACCTCATGAAGCTGAGGGATACTACCTCGAAACTTTCACGTGGGATGACTCCACCCCCTCCCATGCCGGTACCAGAGTACTTTGTCTCTGAAAGAGAGCGCACATCCTCGTTCAGCGGCATGGCGGCCGGTGTTGACGGAAGCGAGCGTGGAGTGGTGGATGTTGCTGAGATGGTGGATTCCATGATGACGGTGAAGGACAAAAAGTCTTTCTTTGAGGAGGCGCAGAAGGCTGAAGTGCACAAAATGTATACCAGGAAGGATCCCATTGACATCCCTGAACGTTTGGGACCGGATACTGAGGAAACCACGGACCCTGTGACAATAGACCTTATGAAGGAAGATCTCCCAAGGGTTGATTTATCAAGACTAGTGAACAGATTTGAGTCTCCCAAACCAAAAACCTATGCAAGAAAAGATCCTATTGTTATATCAGAGAGACTGGGGAGTGATACTGAAGATACAGAGGCTGACTCGCATACTCCAAAAACTGAAGAAATCCCTACTTTCAATGTCAAAGCAATAAAGGACGTCTTTGAGACCGGAGAGCACGGTTCTCAAGCAGCCCGAGAGCTTAGAGAACAAATAGAACGGCGCGAACATGAGCCAGTGGGTCACATCGAAACAACTTCAGTCTCGGAGCAGTTCTGCAGTGTTGACGACTTTGGTAACGTGACAAGGGAGACGAGGAGTGAGACACATTCTGGGAGCCTGCTGACTCGCGGTAACCCTCCATCCTATGCTGATGTAGTGAGGGGTAATGTTCCAACTGTCTCTGTACCGCCCGAAGCCTCCACGGAGGAAATGCTGAAAAACTTCCAGCAGTCATGGGCCGAGAGCCAAGGAGTTTTCCAGAACCTGGGCTTCAGCGTCACTGAGCAGAGGACTTCCCAAACTATAACACACCAGCAGGAGACCTTTGTGGCGGGTAATCTTAACTGTGTAGCATGAGGACACTAAAAGAGCCTGGTGTGTTTAACTTCCTTTGAGACATTACTTACACTGTGTTAAAGAACTGGATGTGTTACATTGGTTTGAAATAATTCCTTTCATGTTCATATTGCTTGTGCCACCTGTTTTTCTTTTTTTTTAAATTTATTTTTATTTGGAGTAGCTCACGGTTTGGCAACTGGCAGTTTCACAGCTTTTTGTATTCGCCAGTTGCACTTCTGTCTGTTTATTCATGCCTCTGAAGTGTGAAGCTGCCAGCGAAGCCGACATATCCAGCTAATATTTTTATTTCCTGAGTGTGCAAAGCTGATTTCTCAGACCAGAAGAGAAAACTGCATGACGAAAACATTTTTTGTTTAGCTTTATTCAGAATTGAGTAACAGCACTTCTGGACATTTTTAGAAAATGAAAGAAAGTGAATAAAATATTTTGCAACTCAGATACTAATATTTTTTGTGGCTCCAGGCGGGACTTAAACTCTGTTGAAATAATTACAACTAGCTAATCAAATTGCTTTGCTTTGACAAAATGGTGTTTTTCCATTTTAATTTCAACTAATCTAAAACCAAAATGGGAAATATTCTGGGCAGCATTAAATAATTTTTTTTCCTTATTAGTGGAATTTTGAATTCTCAAAATAAATGTAATTGAAGTGAGAATTCACATGAATATGCACATTTATAAAGGTCATTTGTGCTCATCAGTTTTTATCTGCCTCTGCTGATTAATTAGTTGGCCACTAGGGGGCACTCACAATCAGGCCTTCGTCAGGTTTTGAAGGAAAAGAAGAGAATGTGACATCATGAGAAAAATAACTTACCACCTCCTGACGAAGCTGAACACTGTGAATTGTTCACCTCTAATTACAAACTCAGAGGTGAGCTGAGTTTGTAATCAAGGCCACTTTTTTTAATTTGGAAAATCATTTTCAGTTCAGAGAACAGTTTTTTTTTTGTTTTGGTTCAAGTTTACAAAATTCTACCCAGAATATTATCCATGATTTTGTAAGAAATTTCCATGGCTGGATAAGAAACGTTACGCCTTTCTTCGCAGAAAATTCGAGTTCCAGACTCCGAACTGTGCAAGGTGTGTCGGAAGAGAGTGTACCCCATGGAGTCTCTGATCGCAGACAAACAAAACTTCCATAAAAACTGTTTTCGCTGTGAACACTGCAAAGGCAAACTAAGGTAGAATGCACTCGCATTGCAAAAGCTTTTACCATACTTTTTTTTTTTTCTAATTTAAGAATTTTCTTCTTTTTTTCTAATAGCCTCGGCAACTACGCCTCTCTCCATGGACGAATGTACTGCAAGCCACACTACAAGCAACTGTTCAAGTCCAAAGGAAATTATGATGAAGGATTTGGACAAAAGCCACACAGAGAACTTTGGAATGACAAGAACCAGAAGAATTCACCCATTAAATCACCAACACCTGAGAAGAAAGTCATAGACTCCACGTATCCCTCTACGCAGACGACTATCAACAAATTAGAGGACGAAAACAAAAGACCCACCAGCAAAATTTCTGTGGTTTGGCCTCCACAGGTGGACTCGCCAAAGAAATCCTTCGCTGTCGAGGAGGAGCTGAAGTTAATTAAGCCGTCATGGCCCCCTCCCGATGCATCACACCAAGAAAACTTCCTCTCAAATCAACCTACAAAGCCTTCATTAAACAAGACTGCTATTCAAGAGCAAAATGGATATCAGGAAGCCAAAGGTGACAGTGCAAAAGTAGAGTCTCCTCCAGTTTTAGATGTTCCGAGCTCTACCGTCGGCGCCCCCATGGAACCAGTGCCTAAAGCTCACACTCCAGAGAGCGAGGAATCAAACCGCGTCTCTGATGCTGTGGCTCAAGTGGGCTCGGAAATGGACTCTGAAGTGCCTGCTGGAGTGGAGAAGAAAGGAGAAAACAAAGAGGATGTCAGCGGAGGTGGGGGCGGCATAGAGGTGCTGGAGGCAAATGAAGAGAAGAGTGCAGAGAAGATAGAGGAAGTGAGAGTGAATGGACATGACGGGCAGGTGGAAAGCACGGTTTTTAAAAAGGAGGACCGGGAAGAGGCACATAAGGGAAATAATGACAACTTGAACAACAGGGAGGCAGTAAAGGTCACGCTAATAGACCAGGAGACAGCAGTACCACAGGAGCTAAATGGAAATTCCAATAATAACAATAATGCTAATAATAGTCAGACCTTCTATGACCTGGAAATCCTGGGTCACGGCCTTAATGAGGAAGAGCTGTCTCTTTTTGAGAAAGACACGACAGGTTCTGTTCAAACCGGTCCGGACTGGATGCCAAGTGAACTGCTGATTTTGGCACAGAGAGATGACGCTTTTGTGCCAGCAGCTGCCAAACGTTCCGAAGCCACAAACTGCGATTCAGACGCGCTTTTCTTCACCGGGGCAGCCGAGGGAGGGCTCGCTTTCAAATGCCCGGCCGCGGAGCAAAAGATTGGCACATCAAGCTTCCTGGAGGATATTTTTGCCGGCCTAAGCGCCGGCGGCAACTCCGGTTTGCAATCTGATTTTGGTTCCGACATTTTCAGTCAGCCTGCCGGGGGGAGGCCAGCGGTGTCGTCGCTAGATGACCTTTTGGATTTCGGGATAGAGACGAGAGATGAGAGGGGGAAGGGTGGAGAGACGGAGAGCGGCGTTGGCTCTTTAGCAGAGCAGCGCACAGACAGGTGTGACACTTCTGTCTGGACTGAGGAGGAAGAAGGCCTGACAGTGGAGGAGATAATCAAGCGGAACAGATGCTACGACAGCGAGGAGAGCGATGGCGCTTGAGTTTGGCCGATTCAGCTAACAATCAGGCAGTGCTCGACAATATGTAATTTCCCATCTGTGTCCATGGAGAGACGAACTGCTCTGAAATTATTGTGTTTTGTACTCAGTTTGAAATCCGCTCTTTTATTCATTATCTAGCTTTGTTTGATGCTGACTGAGTGCACCTGGTGTGCACCTTGAATGTGGCGTAGCTTCTTCATTAGCTTTCTTTGTGTCTGAATAAAAAGTTTCCCCTCTTTTCATTTTTTTTTTCTTTCTTGTGTCTGAATTTGAGATTCTTAGATCTGACTGTACAACATTACAAGAAAAAGAAAACAGCTTCCTGGATTGACGTATTGGTTCAGTCAACATGCTACCCACCGCTATCAGACCCAGTATTATTTCCAGCCCTTTTTACTTGCATGACAGCCAGCACCAAACCTCCTGTTATTGATTCTTACACCTGACAGCTTCGTAAAACATTTCTGTCGGCACTCATATTGGAGAACCCTCTCTCAATGTTTTCTTTCTTCTTTCACACCAAGTTTGTGACATGCAGCTGCAGAAGATTCATTCGGGTTTCTCACATAAAAAAGCATCAACTTACATGAATTCCTGTTGCGATTTTGTATGATGAACCAACAGAAAGCAGCACACATTTGTGAATCAGAATAGAATCAATTTGGCATTTTTATTTTTACAATGAAATTGAAGAGTGATCGTCTTTTACTCCGTTACTCCAAAATAGAGTTGACTATACTCAACTGTGTCAACCATTAATCTGTCAAACGTTGACTCGGGTTGCTGAGAACAAATCCTAAAATTCTAAATATATGAATTAAAGTTTGGGTTTGTAATAAGATTAAATGTGGTTATCTAGGAAAAAAAAAAAAGATCGCTCCACTTTTAAAGACGCATCAATCTCTAGTCAAAAAAATAAAAATAAGTTGCGGAACAAAAGAGATGGACTCAAATAAGGACAAAGGAGGATAAGGACCACTAAAAAAATTGATTTTTGACTCAGAATTTGAGATTAAAGTCAGAAAAGTAAAGTTTTCTCTACATCAGTAGAATCTAAGTTAGGTTTCCTTGCTTAAAGATAATTTAACAGAATTAAAGAAGCAGTGTGTGTGCACCACTGCCATCTAGTGGTCAAGAGAAACCATCAAAAGAGCAATCCACCTACTAGGAAACTATAACTATTTATGGCTTAATGTGGAAGATATTTTATCTAGTTACAAAGCAATGATTATATTTTTTTCTTAAATATACACCCAATATTTTTATGCAACAATATGTAACATAATATTTTCATATCTTTTTCTCAATAGTACTCCCCTCTAGTAGGTAGATTTTACAAACTTTTTTTGAAACGAGGAGTCCATTACAAACAAACTGAAATGTATTAATCCACATAATCGTCAGCAGTGTTTTTTCTCATGGACCAGTGTTACTGTAGCTTTAAATGTACCTGGCCCTGCATAAACCACCTTGACAACTCTGTCCACCTGAGCTCTCTGGAAAAAGACGTATTGATTTTCCTTGATAACAGCCCGCTGGAGAACTTAGAGATTTTCCCATTAGGTGGCTTTTGTCAGCCCTTACAGATTTTCCCACTCCTCTCAGTTACAGGTTTACCACGTGGTGAATAATTGGCTTTGAAGACAATATACGCCTGTGTTAATTACAGCAGCTAAAGACTGCCATGAAAGTGATGACTTCACAATTTCTGTGAGTCATGTGGATTTCTCCTCGGTTGCCCGTTGAACAACTCAGCATCCTGTTCCGATTTGCCGCTTGGCATCTTTATAATTGGACCTTTTTTCCCAGCAATGATTTCCTTGACAGTCAAAGGTAATGGGTGAGAGGGAAACATGTTGCTGTAGAAAATGTAGAACCAGGGGAAGGAAGAATATATCTGGAGTTAGATAACAAAAATAACTGAAATTGGACATTTCTATCAAGACATATCTGCCAAAACATTATGACCAGCTTCCTGGTTGTGAGTAGATTCACAGCCCAGTCTTCTTCATGTATTGGATCTCAGTATTCATACCATTTGAACGTTTTCTGCTTTTTTTTTTTTTTTTTGTCATGTTACAACCACAAACTCCTAGTATCGTAAATATTTACTAATAATCTAAAAAAAAAAAATAAATAAATAAATAAAAATGGCGCCTCTGCATTTCCCCTCTGGTATTTATGAATGAGTTTTTTTTTGTTTTTTTTTAATCTTTGTTGGTGTAGTGGGGATTTGGCGCCCCCTAGTGATTGATAAGTGCACTATATTTCCTGCGCCTCACCTTAGACAGTTTCCTGGATTTTGATTGGCTATCAGGAGACGTGGCTGTTTCCTGTTAAAGCGAGCTGTGGCGAGGTTTACTTGGGATGTACAGGTGAACCAATTTTGTACTTTACCCTTTAACTCCCTTTTACCATTACCTAGGAGAACATTTAACTAGAAATTTTGAAGAAATAAAGTTGTAACAAGCTGGAACCGTTTCTCCGATAGGAAAAACCCAGCAGGACCAGCTAACACACCTGCAGGTAAATTAAACCGGATGGAGTTCTACACCTGACGGGGCTTTCTCGAAGATCACAAGCACCAGAAAATGAAACCGTATTCACGGTAAGGACACGTTTGTTGGCGGTGTCGTTTTGTATTGAAGCTGTGGGGATAATTTTGAAGGTCATGTGGCTTTTTTGAGCAACAGAAATGGTTTTGTTGGGTACATGATGAAGGCCAGTGCCGCAAATGTCCTCCTCACATTTTAAAATGAACTTGTTCCATTGTCTACATGTAACTTCTGTAACTTACAGTATTTGTATTTTAGCTTAATTAAAGACAGAGTAGATATAAAACTGTTCAGTAGCTGCTTCTATCAATGTATTTCTATCCTCCTTGTAGACGGTGTGGGAACGATCATGGGTCTTACTTCCGGTAGCGACCGGAAATAGTATTTCACTCCCTAATTACATATATATTTTTTACTTTAGAAAAAAATATGAACATTAAATTATTACTATGTGCCATTGATATATATTTTCTACATAGTTTGTCAGTAGATCTTGTTTTGTAGTGTATACATAAACCATGAAATGAGTTACTATTGTTTAGTAACTATAGTAACTAAACTATTTGTTCTCAACATTTTGGTCAGATTCACTGGACTTCCAAATAATACAGTATCTTTAATAGCTGGATTAGAAAACAAATGGAACACAATTAATCTAAAATTCTGATTTAAAACAAGGATACTTCAGTATTTTTGGTGTTTAAATGGTTTGTAGTTGACAGTAATTAACATTTATTGTAAAGGAAAAGTTGGTAAAACACTAAGGTCACTAGAGGCCGTGACCTGTTTTGTAGTTCAGATGTGATTCAGAGCACATTTTAGCACCAAGAAAGCAGAAATGAAATGGATTTTAAACAGTTCCTCTGCTTTGTCTTTGTGGAGCTTTAGAAATTCAGATAAATGTGAGTTTGAAGGCTTAAAGTTGGATCTGGGGGTGTAGAAGAAGAAAGAAATGATCTTACCACCTCCGGTCTGCTTCTCATTGCTGCCTGCCAGCAGCTTCAGGCTAACTGTAGCTGCATCTAAAATAACAAAACCCAAATCTCTTACCACACTCCCATTGTTCGTACAGTTGTGTTAGACATTATTACATCTGAAAAATGTCTTCAAAACCCAATAGAAATTTTCTTTTATGATCATAAAATCATTTTTTAAGGACCATTCAGGAGGCATTTGGGCACATGGACAATAATGAAAAGCTACCAGATCCAGTCGACGAATCAGCAGAAAGCAATTGGAGTCTGTCCTGAAGGAGCTGCGTCCAAGGTGAGGCCTTGGCCAGCTGGAGCATTGTTCTCAGAAATGACAGACCAACTGCATGCTGAGAAAATGTGGCCACAATATGGTTGTTCATTTCTTTCTCCAAGGCTCCACTTAATTCGATTCTAACATGATTGGATTTTTCTAATAATTCAAAATAAAAATGTGTTCTAAAAAAGGATCTGAAAGAAACTAAAAAGCAAAACGTTAGCTTTTGATAATGAAAGTGTCCTTTTGTGCAGCCAATGTGAGCTTTGATTGTGGAATTGTTCATTAGGATTTTATTTCCCAGATTGTACTTTGAATGTAGGTTGATGGAATATTAAAAACAGCCACTTTGGTTACAGATGAATGCTTTTAATTTTTTTTCCATATTAAATGCATTTGTACTCAAAACTCCTAAATTTCCCAAGTGAAAACAAAACATTTTTACAACTTCAAAGCTTATGTTTTAACTTGAAAAACCATGATTTGCTTAATCACTTCCTTGAAGATAATTTTCTGAAATGTGTTGTAGATATTTGGTATTTTCAGCAACAGATTTTACGCAATATATCAACAAGAAAATATCTATTAATATGTTTTTGGTTGTAACATGACATTCTGAAGAAATTCATTGGGTGTGAATACTTTCTCAACTTCCTCCAGTGTGTTGGATCAGTCGCAGTAACATGAGAGTGTAACATGAGAGAACAGCAGTCAGGCTTTGTGCTGAAGTCTTCCCTGCAGTGTAAACGGGATGTGGGTGTAGTTTGGATCAGATGCCATCGAAGTCTTATCTCGCGCTGGAACAAAACCCCCCGACGTCGCTGCGCTTGCGCCCGCTCTCGGCCGCGGCCAGGTCCCTATTGGCTACAGTTCCTCCTCCCCGTCGGTCCTCCGCTGATTGGGCGGACGGCTCCTCTTCCCCCCCACCCCACCGTTTCCTTCCTCTCCCTCCGCGGCACCGGCAGCACGAGAGCGGCGTGCGGCGCGAGAGACGCCGCGCGGCGCGGATAGAAGCGGAGAGGACAGAGCTGAGAGAGACCCGGGACAAGTTATTGGAACAGAGGAAGCCGGGAGCGCTGGCGCGGGTAGGTGTTTGGAGAAGAGCGGACCACTGGGTGTGTGTTTGAGGTGAGCGTGTGTGTTTTCTGGCGATGAAAACGGTCACCTCGGGCTGTCAGCTGCTGGAGGGATGCTGCCTGTGGGAGTGAAACTGAGTTAAATGGCTTGCTGCTTTGTTTAAGAACACGCTATTTGACCTTCACTGATTTCTTTGATCTGTAGCTGCACTATAGTTGTTAGAAAAATAGTTATGCTAAATGTTTACCTTTCTGCATTTAACCTATAATTTTAATGATAACTACCATAAGCTGCTGCCTATTGGAGCAATATAGTTAAGTCTGGGATCACAGCCGTACTTAATCTGTCATTTTAAGTGCACGCCATCGTTTAAACAAGAGGAAGGATCACTGATGCTGGGCTTATTGGCATTTATATGCATGTCAGGAAGATAAAACAAACCAGTAAGGGAATAAATCTATAGAAGTAGATGGAAGCAATCTACCTTTTTATACTGCTGTGCACCTGGACGCTTAATATGAGTGTACGTGATTTTTCAGGTTGCAGATCCACGCCACATTCTGCTGAGTGTCACCACAGTCCGCTCCAGTTTATCGCCGAAAATGGAAAGCTCTGGATACGACCTTTAGTGACACGCCAGTCAAAGGGTCAGAGTAATTCACGCTGCGAGCTGAGGGGAGAGAAAAAAATCCCTTTCCAGAGATTTATTCTGACACCTAGCTTTGAAACCCGAATGCCATGGATCTCCCTCCTACAGGTCCGATCCTCCTTCGTCTTTTTTTCTGTTATTTGGAATTACAGCGCTCCTTGATGTGGTTACATCAATACCTCTCCAGTCCTGGGGTTACACCAGAGCAGCAGAGCTCATCTCTTCTTTTAAGCAACTGTTGGCTTTCAGCCTTAAAGAGGCAGCCTGGGTAGTTAACACTGGCAGCCCTGAGTCACTACCGAGGACGAAAACAGAAAGAAACCCTGGAAGCTTTAACACCAACTGGAATGTTTCACATTTCTGCTCAGCAATCACAAACTCTTAATGCATTTTGTTGGGATTTTGATAAACTAACACAAGGTGTCTGTTTGACTTAAATAGACACAGAATGGAAAAACAGACGATCCAAATAAACCCTCAGGGGAAATACAGACTACAAAAGCTGAAATTAGATTCACTTCTTTGTACTTTGTGCAAAATAGTGCAGAGTAGTTTTGAAAGCTTTTTACAAACAAATATGATATAATGTGACATGTATTCCTGTTCAACCCCTTTTACTTTGATACCCCCAAATAAAGTACCACAAGCCATTTGGAGATACTGTAAGCATTTAGATGAATAACAATACTTTTACAGAAAGACAATGACTACATTCTCTTAATGCAACCTAATAGTAAAAAGTGAATTAAACTTTTGTAATTCTGGTCTATATTGACAACATATTTAAATCATTGCTCAGTTCTTTGCAATCACGGTTAAACTTATTAAAGACCTGGTTAGCTACAGGTTACAGATCAGTGGCCTAGTCAACGCTCAGACTTAAATCAAAATGAGAATCATTATATAATTGTTTGCTCTCTCTAATTATACTGAGGTTGCGTTGTTATGCAAGACTGGACAAAAATTTGAATGTTTTGTATCTGCAAAGCTCCACAGTAATCTTAGGAAAATGTTATACCTTTGGGCAATGTCTTGTTTTGTGAAATAAAATGCAAATGTTTTTATTATTTCACTTTTTTTCTTTCCTGTGGAACCCAAACTCCAACAAATGTTCTGATTGATCCCGTTTGCCAGCGCGTTTTTTACATCTGCTGGAATCTTTCAAAAGCGACAAGCGCCGCAGATCAATAAATCACTAATGCGCCGTCAGAAAGAGTTATGTTTTTTTTTTTTTCCCTGTGGCATCTCCTCCAAAATCAATGGTTTCCATCCGCCTTTTTAAATAAAAGAAGTCGTAGCGAAAAGTTACTATTAAACACTTCCTCCTGTGATCACAGTCCTTATTTCTGTAAAAGCTCTGTTTACGGCTGCTGTGTTGTAAGCTAAATCTTATTGACATCCTGTGAGAGGAAGCCAGCTCCGGGGCGCACGCATAATCCGCCTGGGTTTCACTCATTCAGCCCTTCACACCAGGGCTTTCTACTAGTGATGGCATCCTGCCTGTCTGAGTTACGCAGCGACTAAAAGCATTGATCTTTTTCACATATTCTACATTAAATCACTTCATGCAGTTCTCACACGGATAGGAAATTGAAGGTGTATTTTTGGCTGGGTTAGAAAAGGGGGGAAAAAAGAAAGGCCCTTTAGGCCACAACCAGATTCTTTTTAATTACATCATATTTCAATGCTGGGAATGATTGGATTTCGATTTATGGCCCAACGTGCGGCCCTCCAAGATGAGATAAACTGTACGTGACATTGATGAATGGTGTTTGTAAAGACCGCAAAAGAAAAGTGGATTACCGGCAGGCTTATTAACTCGTTTCATACTTTCAATGTACTTATGCTTTTGATGCTGCTTTTCTTGTCAGCTCTGTTTAATGGGAAAATCCGTCAGCCTGTAGATTGCTGTTGGTTGCTGTTAGCGTGATGGCATTTGGGTGCCCTCGGGGAACAGTACGGCGTGGCTTGTCAAATGTCAGCTGTGTTTCTTTAGTCTGCTTTGGAAATTGCCACTTTATAAAGACTATCAGTTTGAATTTGGGCCCATTTTCCTTTCACCAGCATTGGCTTCACATCACACTTGGAATTAGTGTCAGTCACCATTAAGCGGTAATGTAGAGGTGCCAAAATATGAGGTGCCTTAAATGCCAATTTGAAGCTGCGGTCTGAGAAAATAGTCATGGCTTCCTCCTTGGTGAACTGACAGCGGTTATAGAAAACACAAATATGTTATTGACATAGTGGCTTCAAATAAGAAAAGTTCATTCCCCTTAAAATTTTTATATTTGGTCAACCACCACAAATTTTTCTGTTACATTTATTTATTTTAGCAATTTCTACAAGTTATTTGTCTGCTTTTTCACTTGTAAGAATATTCCAGTCATATTCAATACCTAAATTAAATAGAAAATTCAGAATGTAAGACGGTTTGCAGATGTTCTTACACCATCAAAGACAATTAGGGGACATATTTCTTGGTTGCACTGGTGTTTGGTTTGAAAATGTCCTCTTGGAAACCATTGTCGCATAATGCAGAAGTGCTTAAGAAAAGTCCTCAAAGAGCATCTGATGGGGACAGCTTCCAAACGTCTGGAGAGTGTGATATTGTTATGCAGGCTAAGGAGGGAGTGAGTGAGTAAGTGGACATTTAAAATTGGCATGCTATGAAGGACGAAGAAGACGTCAAATCAATAAATGCTGCAACTCATTAAACTTAGCCTCAGTTCCTTAAATCATACTGCAAAGTCTGTCCGTTTTGTGCCAGTGGGGGTGAGGCATCAAGTTTGAAAGTGGGGGAGGGGAAACTGACCCCTCCGGTCCTCACTTGGTAGTGAAATGTGAATCAGTGATGGCAGTCTGGACCCTCTAAACATTAAGTTTATTGGTGTAGCACATTTCAAAGTGCTTTACATGATGAATTATAAATTCACCAGTTGTTTAACATTACATTTTATCAAATGCCATCATCAAAATCTGTTCAGTGCTTGGATATTGTCAGTCACCCAGTGGCATATGTGCATCATCTGTGCAGCTATGGTAACTAATCATATTTCTTGTAATAACCTGAGCAAGTGGAAGCATGCAGATATTGAAATGGGGGAGTTCTGAGGATTGAACCTTAAGTGACTTCATGAGAACAACATGTAGAGAAATCAAGTTGCTACTAAGGGTTTATAGACATTTCAAAGTCAAATAGATGCAAGAGGGTATTTAAAACAAATTTTTATTTTGTACAAAGTGTCAAAACATCCTGAACGTTAGTGAGAAAGTTAGATTGTCAACAGATAACAGCAGTGCTTCTCAATTCCAGTCCTCAACACCCCCTGATGTGCCTCTATTTCAGAACAGCCGATTCAAATGATAGCATGAGCTTTTCTGCAGCCATCAAGTGCTACAGAAATCTGTTATTCACCCAGAGATTCAATCCAGGTGTGTGGCAGAAGGGAAATACCTAAAACATGCAGGACAGGGGAGCGTGAGGACTGGAATTGAGAAACACTGGATAACAGGAAGGCCAAAAGTTCCCATGAAGCTTTCAACATCTTTGTGCTAAATTTAAAAATAACAGAAAAATCTTTATTTTCCCCTAAATATGGAAATTGAAGAAAATTCTGATTGGTGCATCTACATTAAAATATAGAGAATGACAAAACCCAATAAGAAATTTTTGTTTAAATATTCAGTCGTTCGTAACTTAACCTGGTCTTCTCAGTACCTGCTGGAAACGGTGAGGAAGATTTGAAAGAGGTGTTGTGCAAAGATCCAGTTTGGCCGTTTGCTTTTGTCTTCAAAGGATTCATCTGCAAAGGCAGTCCTGCATTTTAATTAGGTCATCTGCAATTCAAATCATTGTATTAGTTAAAAATCTATTAATTACTTTCCAAAAGCAGCCCAATAAGAAGCTGCACCCTGTCTGATTGGGTTTCTGTTACTGAGAACAGGAAACTGTCTTGATGCATCTCTGATTCCACTGGTTTTCACGGCAATGCGTTCTGACCCGTACTGTTCTCGCTCGCCCTCTCTCCCCGTCTCTCTCTCTCTCTGGGATCGTCTCTGCAGCCAGCATCAGAAAGCGGCGCCGGGTTTTTCATCTGGGTCTGCGTCTGTGACCGTCGTCCAAACTTTATTGGATCATCTGATAATCTCGTTGGCTGGAGCTGAGCCACACGCATCCCTCGCCTCTGCAGATGATAGATTCATATCCAGCAGCCCCACGCTGGGATCACACACAGTTTTCTCTACCCACCGATCCTTTCAACTGGACATGAATGAGACTGTAAACAGCCTGGTGGTTTGTTTTCACTTTCACATGTGCTTACCAAATCTGACTCGGCGGCATTCGAATCACAGCCACCATCACTAGTGCTCGTTATTACTTGTTGTTTATTAACCCGGTTTTTCTAATGTAGAAATCAGGGCATAAAGAGTTTAACACGTTAACATTACATTATTCAGATTAAATGCTTTACTTATTTTGACCAAAAGCCCTCTCTCCAGTGGGGGTGTTACACAGCCTTGTACTGTGTTTTTTAATTTTTAATTTTTTTTAATGAAAACGGAAACAAACAATACTTAGGCTGGCGGGCCGGGGGCCAAGCTAAGCCTGGCGGCCCGCCAGGCTTGTAATACACCAGGGAAAACCGTGCTTCCACTGAAGTATAAGCAGTTTATAGTGCTGAGATGTTTGACTTGAGACAATGAAACATTCTTTGAAAATGCTTGTTTTTACATTTCAAGCTTTCAAACTTAGGCATAGAATGTTATATGTGATATTTTTTAATCGGACGACAGCATTACTAATGCTTAATGAAACCAGTGTAGTCCTTACCAGGTTCTAAAGTTATGTGACTCCAAGTTATATTAAACACAGGTTTGACTGTGTCATTATGTATTACACAACAAAAATAGAAACGTTTTGAGGAAGAAAAAAAGACATTTTAGGTTATTTATTTATTTATTTTTTAATTTTATCCAAAATATTAAATGCGATTGATGTCCTGATGTGACTGGAGGGCTGGTCGGTCGGTCAGTCAGTCCTCTGTCACTTCAGCGGCTGATTTTCAGACCTTTACGGTGGATGATAAGATCAGTGGATACAATCGGCTTCACATGGAAATATCAACTGATCTCCAATCTCCCAAACTTATGCAGTTGGACTGGATGTTGTGAGGAAACAGGCTGCAGATTTTGTGGGATTTTTTTGGTCTGTTTTTATTTATTTATTTATTTTTTGCATAGAAACCATAGCGACAACAGAGACGGCTGCTACTAATCTAAATAATAATGAAAAAAGTGTGACTTTTGTAAGGACTGCATGTAATTTACAGTCCAGTCTGATGGAAATGGAAAACATCACACATCCAGCTTGGCGTTTAATTCAAATTCAGTTAGTCTTATTCGCACGCAAACTCATTTTACAGCAAAGAAGGTGTTAAAAAAAAAAGTAGGAAGGAAGTGAATGAATTAAATGTATATTCTCTTTGTGGGTCACATTAGCTCTCGCTTCTGATGGTAGTTGGAGAATCATGGCTGTGTTTGCTTCCAGCAGCTCCTATTATCTCCTCCTCCACCAGCTGTAGTCGTTGCAGCCTGACTGCCTTCGCCTTCTCGTTTCCACTTGAGAGCTCCTGCCGCAAAGTCTGCTGATCTCCTGGCACGGGACGAGCAGAGGATCCCCTGGTAATGGTTTCGTTTTTTTTTTTTCTTCCTTTTTTTAAACTGCCGTCTGATGGTGGGATTTTGCAGCCTTGCCAGGCTCACATTCCTCTACAGCGCCTTGTCAAAATGTGATTTGATAAATCCGGAAACAGAAAACGATAAAACGAAACGTCGTTCCCCACACAAGTAAAGTGTTCAAATGCAACTTCTTGTTGCTTTTAACTGCCAGAAACAAGAATTTAAGTCATACTTTGAAAAGGCGAGATCAAACCCAGCTGTCCGGGGAATAACTCTGATCAAAATGTCAGACGTTTTCAGCCGTGTTCATCATGCTGAGAGGCCAGCGTCTGAATGTTTTCATTCCTGACCTCCTCCAGTGAAGAGCGCCTGCACCGCTACGGCCTTAAAGCACACAGTTTTCCTCCTTTTAGAAGCGATTTAAAAAGATCTGAACAGCCGCTGATCCTTGTGTATTAAAAAATCAGTCTGTTCCCGGGAACTAAGCGCTCAGGTACATAGAGATCAGCAGACTGTTTAAAGCTCCTCACATTCTGCTCATGATCTTGTGCTATTGAATGGCCTGTCCAAACTGTCAGCAATTAATCACACACCCATTCCAGATTCATGCAGTGACATTATTTTAAACCCACTCTCAGCTTTCTAAACATTTGCGTCACTTATTTATGTACTTATTGTTTTATCAAACCTATTTATTTATCTAGGGAATACAGATTATTCCTTATTTACAACTGTAGGCTTTATCTGGGAATAAAGTTGTAAATTATGGCAAAATTTATAACTTTACAAGGAATTTTACGATTTTTTATTCCTCATTAAGCTCTTTCAAAATCTACACATAGAAGAAAAGAGATGATGGAAAGACGTAGCACATTGGACACAAACATTTTTATTCTTTTAGAAACTTAAAGAATATACTCTTCATCTTGATCACGGACCGTAACAGTAGTAGAAGAAATATTGACACTAACATTTTGCGAAACATTGGTTGTTTTTGATATGGGCAGTTACCCAGGACAGCATCAGAAAGGGGTGGAGCATCCAAGAACTAGAAAATGAAATATATCTGATCCATCAGTTGATTGACTTTTGAGGGCATTTGCTTTCACCAAGCTTTTATTTAGAGGTATCACAAGATAAAATCCTTTGGTTTTAAAAAAGCAAATGTTGAAGTCTACATATCGTCCAATCCAATCAGCCTGATCCGCTCGCTCTCCTGCTCGTCATAATCCTGTTACCTTTTCCTCCTCCATCATTTCTGCTACATCGTGCTCCTGAATTTTTGAGCTGTGACTTGATGTCGTCTATTAGATGGAGCAAAATTTCAAGGCTTTGAAGGCTTTTTGCATCCCTCCACTGATAAGACGGCTGTGTTCCATGATTATGACGGACATATTGAGCAGCGGCGCTCTGCTGTTATCCATTTCCATTTTGCAGACAGATGCCAGACTCTAAGTAAAAGCATTTTTGTTCCGTTCCCCCACCTCCTCTCTCTAATCCTCTTTTTAAAAGCCCCACACGGGCTCATGCTGATATTTGTATGCGGCGGGGGGTTTACCAGAGGGGAGGGGAGGAAAAGTAAAAGTCTTTCTGTTTTCAGTTCTTCGAGTTCATTAATTAAATTCAGGGAGCAGCTTGGCCCTCTGTTGCCACTGAAGGAAAAAAAAATCTCCATAATTTTTCTTTTTGGAGCTTGTGTAGCTTACATTTTCTGCTGCCTTTGGCGTAATCCGGTTGGTAATATTAATATCGCTCAATGTGCGTGGTTGAAATCTGTCAGCATCTGCTCTCAGTGGGGCCCTCTGGCCCATTTCGGTGGCATATGTGTGACTTGTAGACCTACTTATAGCGTGTTCACTAACAGAACATCAATAATCTTTTGTTTACCAGATGCAGCAACAATTGTCTGATTCGTTTGTCCCCCTCGATCCACGTTAAAGCGTCTTTATCCTCTGAGGCTGATAGTTAAATTTGACATTTGCTTCTTAAAATGGTGTCTGCCAAATTAATTTCGAGGGAACGCAGACATAACGCGGAGCAATCTGAGCATCATCATCATCTCCCTCCCTGTTGGTCTTGTTAACGGGCTCCGCAGAAAGACGAGAAAAATATTTACATGGTCTTTACTGGATGAGATAATGAACTTTATCTCGGCTGACCTTTCAGCGAGGTGATTCCAATCACCGACGAACTCCAAACCTCCTGCGTCTTCTCGCACCGAAGCAGCAGCAGGTTTACATCTTCATCAGTGCTGCCAGATTAAATGCCACACATGTAATCATCATTTTAAACTTTATCATACACTTTTTATTTTTTTTTGTGTAGGTGTTGTTTGGTCCTAGAGGCAGTTTTTGTTCTTGGCAGCTGCCCAGAGCGGCAGGGGATTTGGAAGGAGGTTGGGCGTTTGTTTAAGCATACTGACGTAATTTGATTCAATGTAAAACATTGTAGAGTTGTTTTAAATGTGCACTGTCTCTTCCTCTTGCCAGTCACATAGTTTAAACAGGATCTCTAGACTGTTTGAATGGAAAAATTGGTTTCTGAATTAAAAATAGTTTCTATGTTGAATTGTGACCTTCTGAATCAAGTCACTCATCATGAAACGATTTGCATCTCTAGTCTGGTTGCCTTGCGGTGTCAGTGGCAGATTTACTTTTTCAAGAATAGAAAAGCAAGTTATTTATCCTGATCCCAAACAGATCGTATCTGGTTTGGTTCAATTTATCCCAAATGGAAATTAAATGTTTGGGAGCGATTCCGACTACCCCGGTTACGACTTGTTTCCAATATGGCCGCTTCTCGCATCAACCGTAATAACATTAACATCAACAGTAACATTCTTACATGCAGCACTTACAACTATAAATAAATGGACATCTGTTTTTTGCTTGTGGAAAATAAAACTTAAAATGTTTGTAGGCGTGTTTTTAGGCGTCGACGAGAACGCTGCTACTGCTAGTCAGCGCTAACTTTTGGTGGAAATGTGCAGCTATGTATTCACACATATTAATGACTGCTAAAAAGGAAGAGTTATTTAAAGAGAAGGGATCAGAGGAGCGCTGCTGTTTCCCACAGATCTGAGGTTCTGTTTTTCAGCAGAAGCCTGAGGTGTGAATCAGGAGTCTATAGATCTTTTCTAAAGCTGAATTCACAGATTAACTCCAGAATAAATCAGTAGACTTTATTACAGCGACTGCTGGGGTTCCTCCAGTGTCTGAAAAGAGGAAAATAGAGGATAAAAAAATGATAATCTTCCAGTGGAAATCCATGATTCCAGACTGTATTCCTTTCTGGATGAGAACATAAAAATCAGACTTTCTAAACAGAAAATTGTCAAAAAGTGGACTACTTACCCCTAATAGACATGATGCAACCATAACGTCTGTGATTAATTGAATTATAACATCTTATCTTGTTGCTCTATGAAACAAAACACATTTTTTATGGTACTAATAGTGCCAAAATTGAGATTTTTTATTTTTTTTTACCCTGCTTCATGGGACATAAATGATTTAAAACATTAACCATTGATCTATAATGTATTTTATTTTAGCTCGATCTAGCTGCCATTGTCACCACCAGGATTTTCCTTTTGTTGTTTTTTTTCTTTATTGGTCATGTTTTACCCTTTTAAGCCAGAAGGCTTGCAGCCAAAGAAAAGAAACCACACCACTCACTAGTGTTGCAGTAACAATATGTCTTTGTGTTCTAAATGACTGACATGTTCCAGAAAAGCGTGGCGAACGCTCTCAGCTAAGCTGCTCAATTGTACAGGTTCACTGCAGCTGCAAAGTGGAAGCCTATCCAGGAGTGAATAGATTGATACTCTGTGCTCCAAACAATGAGGTAAAGCTTTCATGCACAAAGAGACAGAGTTGGAGTTATGTTTTGATTTTTTTTTCATCAGTCTTTCTCATTGATTCCTTTTCTTTCCTGGAAACAACTTCAACAGATCAGAGATCTCAGACTTAAGCCACTTGAACCCTTGGAGATTTTTAGGTTTTGGAGATGAATTTACTTCAAGAATTTTGAATTTCTGTTAAACTTTGTCTTAAAGATTGGCTGGTTACCAACAGAGGCAATTTTCTCCCTGAAAATATTCTTATGTGGAGGGTTTTGCTGAGAAGATGACTCAAATTTAGCTTTTTTTCTTTTTAAGATTACTGAGGTATTTATAAATGACCTTGCAGAAAGGTGAAAAAAAATCTCATCGGAAGAAAACTGTGCTCTCTACAGACATCTGCTTAAACAGTCAAACTTCAGTAAATAAAAGGAAAGACAACCTAATTCAGCAGGTGTGTTAGTTCTTATTTTAAAAAATGTATCCATTGCAGTTAATATGATGTTTACTAGTGGTGGGACTTGATTAAATCTTTTTGTTGAGTTAATTGTGGGCTCTGTAATTGATTGCATTTTAATCAAAAACCATATATTGACAAAATAAGCAACATTTTCAATAAAAAAGTACGTTTTGCCACTGAATTACTGAATAGACAGATGAGCTAAACAACAAATATTTGTTTTAAATGTATTTAGGTTATTCAACCATCAGATTGATGCAAATCACTTTGATCATTTATGTAACTTTGTCGTCCATCTTGGTTTTCCAATGTTTCTTGTTCGTTGGATTTTCAGGTGTACCGGAAACAGACAAATACAAAGGTTCCACCTTGGGACTTTGTTTATAAAAAAATATTTTTAAAGTGATTAATTAATTGCGCTAAGGATTTTAGCTCATTTAAATTAATGTAATTAATTGAAATTTGAAATTTAAAGTCTGAATGCTAATTTTGTATTTCTTTTGGTTCAAATAGTCTCATAATTAATTTGATTTTATCAGAAAGATTCAAGTGTGACAAAGTAACACTTGTCACACTTGACAAGTAAAAACAGACAATCTGTAAGTGAGTGAATACTTTTTCACATCTCTGTTCACAGAAACAGACCTGCAGCCATTCACAGTCTGGTTTTCTTCTTATCTAAATGTATCGCGTTTAAAAACTTCTCTTGGAGCTGTGACGGTTTCTATCTGATATGAAGGAAGTAGGAGTTGAACATCTGAAGTGCAGTCACTGGTTTATGCAACTCAACAGCTCTTTTTCTTCAGATTTGTGAAAATGAGCCGTTAAAGCATCACTGAACTGTGCTAAATGACGCCACGCTGTACTTGTAATGAAAGACAAAAAAAAAGTTAACCACCATTAGGAGGACTTCTAGGCAGCTATGATGATGTCTTTCTCTACCAAGGTCTATGGTTTAGAGCAAAGTAATATTGATTGAAATAATCGATTTGATTAATGACTGGATGGCCGCCCTTGTGGTCATGACAAGAAAAAGAAAAGCACCAAGTAGTTGTGTTTGGATCACGTAGGCTGCCGAAGCCCAGGTGTTTGAAATATTGACAAATGAGCAACAAGGTTGGGAGTTTATCCAAGCAGGTGCACACACTCCGTTCTTCTATTTTATTTGCTGCAGCAGGAATTCTTTATTTTCCTCTCCACCGTGCATGCCGTTCTTTTTTTTTTCGTCACGATGGAAAAACAAATCCTTCCCCTTGAGCACCCGAGAAACCGTGGGGATAGAGACAAAGTGCATTTAAGGTTTGTTTGGAATAATCATTTCTTGGAGGCTGTTAAGTCTCAGGTGTTCAGGGAGCTTTTTTTTTTGTTATTGTTGTTGCTTCTCCTCTCCAGGCAGACATATTTTTCCAGAGAGGCTTTCTAAATGTGTTGTGGATAGATTTGAATACTGTTTGTTGCACTCCATTAGCCTGAGAGTTTAGACTGCATACATGCTTCACAACATGAATACCATGAAGTGCAGATGATAAATGGCTTCTATGGAGCGATAGCTCTAGGAATTCTTTTATCTTCCCAGATTACTTCAGGAATGTGTGTCTTATCTTCTAGGCAGTAAGGAAATGGAAAGAAATGGACCCAGACTGAGTTGCTTTGTATTTCTCTAAAATACACTTGGTTTACAGATTTACTCAGAAAAAGGTGGAAGTTACTGGTTAGCTAACAAAAGTTGCGGCAGATCCCAGTAAGAATATTCTGTATGTTTCTGTAGCACATGAGACTCAGGGCTGATAAATTATCCATTTTCTCTGCTTCCTTAAAATGTCTTAATTTCACTATGGAAATGTAAGTTAAATACGTTACTCACAGGTTTTAAATTCAGTCCCACATTTTCTACATACGTCCGATAACAAACTATGTGGATTTTTTGCGTCCATGTGCGAATTTATCAGCAGTTGGGCAGACGATGTACATCTTTACCACTTCCTTCGTTCTCCTAGCTAGCTTTTTTTGCTTCCATCTTGGTTATATGTAAATCTATTGTCAGACAACTGGACATCATATTGTTATGATGTGTAAAAAACCTTGGGGGAAAATTTCACATTATATCATTGATATAGGTCTTAAAACTGAGTTGTAGCTCTCTTAAAAAGCCTTAAATTTGAATTTGTGAAACCTGCAGAAGCCCTGATTATCCCGACATGAATGGGCATTATCAGCAGAAAATAATGTCATTGCTCCGTGATTATATGTCGCTCTGCTTCACAGCTCAGCACGGTGGTGAGGATATTGGGGTCATTTTTTATTCATTCATCACTGTTGTCAGCCATTTTCCCTGAAGGAAGGGGCACAGTTGGCTCCCCAGTGTACACCTGCTGACCTTTCAAGCAATAATCTTCTTCAGGGGGAAATTAGACGCTCGCCTCGGCGGATCGTCCCGACCACGTAGCTTTAGCTGCCGTCATTTTAAAGAGGATGAACAGAAATCTCACATCAACCACAAAACCCATAGTGTGTTCTGCTGATGTCAGGTCTGTATGTTTACAACACAACCCAGCCCACGTGAAATGAAGCGCGGGATGACAGTGCTGCTTTGTGGTTTGTAGAGCTGCAGCTTTACCTCCTTACAGGGTGAGCGGTGGTGTTTGATGAGCTGTGACGTCTAAAGAAGTCCTGCAGGTTTAAAGTGAAACGCACAACTTTTTCTGCATGTGCTACACAGCAAATATAGAAGGGTTTATTAGCGAATAATATAACATTTTGAAATACTTTCAAATAATTTCATAAGGGAAAACAAAACAAAAATAAACATGAAAGTTCAGACTGGGTTAGGTCAAAATCTTGTTCTAGGCTGACCAAAGTTAAACTTTTATCATATTTTATGGGAAACGGTTGCATCATTTTAAACCAAGATGACAAAGCAATAGTTTAGCTCCTTGTTTTAAATCCATCAGTCAGTTTTCTACATATAATCTCAACCGGCATGTTAAGATCATTATAAATCATTTGACATCAACAGCAAGGTCTTTGTAAACACTGATATCTTTCGGGTTGTGGAACATCATGTGTAGAGTAAGACTTTAATATGACCAGATGCTAAACCATGATGAGACACTTAGAAAATTCCTGCTGGATGAAAAGTCAGATCTCATGTGTTCCTCATGTACAGTTTGTAGCTACATACAAACCAAAGAGAACCCACTCGGCCTTGTGCATGGCAGTCTGCACAACACCATGCAGCGAGCTGCACAGCATGAAACACATTGAGGGAGTTTAACTCAGAAAACAAGCTCAAGTGAGGCTTCCTGGGTCTGCGGAGCACGTTGTGGTGTGTGTGCGCTAGCTGCTAGGTAGCAGTCCAATAAATCAGTGCAGCGGCGTAGTGAAGGGAAACGCAGTGTGCCCACATCTTTGATTTCAGCATAACTGAACTACAGAGGAAATGAAGCCAGGCCTTACAGTTATTGTAGAATAAATGTTCAGGCTTATTGTGTGTTGCTTTCTCAGATTAAGCTACTTTCAAAAAGAAAGTTCTTTGAACTTCACAGAATATTGCTGGATTGATTGTTTGTCACAAGTGAAGTTGAATTTTTCCTGGGTTTTTTAAACATGGAGGACAGGACATAATTTTGAGTTAAATGCATGTTTACCTCTGATGACCAAGAAAACAGATTTTGTTTTATTTTTCCTCTGTAAATGTCTGTTTTTGATGGTCTAAATCCCAGCTGTGAAACATTTAATTACTGCCTGAACATTGCAAAAACAACCAACCTGTATCTGCATTTAAAACATAATCAACCGATGGGCTGTCTCTGTTTTACTGTCGGTCCACCATCACTACGGTGTTTACACGACGGAATACAAAAAGGCCAGTGCAAAACGGTGCTCACTAAAGCAATTTGCTCAATTTTTACAGAGATGCTTCAAACATTTGTTTACACGTTTTTACACACTAAGGTCCTAGTTGGCATTACTGCCTGTTTCCTATTTTGAGTCTAAAGATTAATATTTTTGAAGGGAAAGTTTGTTTAGCGACCTCAAAATCAATTATATTCATCTTTGGTTTGTTTATTTTATTTATATATTTTAAAATGTCTTTCAGTTCCAGTGTTAAATGTCCTTTTAGAAAAGAATGTATTGATCTTTGACATGGTGTACTTGCATATTTATGCAATACACCATCATATTATTAGTGGAAAATGTCTCAAAACGACAATATTATTGGCAACACAAGAATTAATTTATACATTTGAAGGAAAATGAAACAAACAAAACTGCTGTCTTGATGGAGACGATGCATACAATAATTGTACTCCTTCACCATCCAATGTCATTAGAGATGCACAATATATCTGGATCTAGATTGGTATCGATCAGTGTTAGTTTTTAGGATTTCTGTCTGAAAAGTAAACCTGGTCTGACATTTACACTGGATGTTGACTTCCATCTGGTTGCTGTTTGTTTCAGAAGGGGGTTGGCCATGTAGTATCTGTTCGGTCATGTGATAAAGCCCCAGGTCACGTGTTGAAGCAGAGAAGTCATATGTGTTGTTGTCACTTAAACAGTGTTGAAAGGGTAGGGCAGATATCTGTATACATCGGTTTTCAGCCATAATCTCAGTATTAATATCTGATTCTGGTATTGGAACAGATTTCCTCATCTTACACATTGTTCAGATTAGGGCTGCAACCAACGATAATTGTAGTAATTGATTAATCATTTGATTATTCTGATGACTAATCAATTAATTGTATAAAAGATGACATACAGTATAATACAGATTTTTCTTCAAATCCCCTAAACCTTCTTATACAATATTAAAAATACATTAAAATATGATTTAAGTTCTTGTTTAAATAAGAACATAACCAACTTAATAACATTCCTTTAGTTAATTTGAACCAGATGAAGCTAAAACTTTACCACCTGAGTAGTGTTGGGTAAAACCCATTTACAGACAAAGGTGTTTGCAAAATGTATGAATTTTTTGCAAAGTTTTAACTTATTATGATTTTTTTTTTCAACAAATTGCCATTTTTGAGTATGTATACTCCAGTTAATGACTAATTGATTACCAAATTAGTTGACCATTCTTTCAATAATTGATTAAGCAGACTAATCCGATTATTCGTGGTCAGTCCAATTAATTGTGATTATTCAGTCCTAGTTCAGATATACTTTTGCTTCTGTCTCAACTGTGAGCTACGTTGTGTTGATCTGTAGGACAAAATACATGAAAGTTTGTTTCTAATGCGACAAAAAGTTGTCTGAATAATTTTGCATGGCATTGCATCTACTAGTTGTCACAGCAGTGAAGTATAGAAAATGAATATCTCTGCTAAACCGTGTCAGACTCCCTTCTGATTGGATCACTTTGTAAACGCGAGATACATCCCCTTATTTACAGCATAAAAAATGCGACCCTGATGAAGTAAATCAGTTTCAAATAGCATTTATGTCCAAGCACTACAGTTCATCTCATCAGGTAAAAAGCATGAGCCGGGCCCCTAATATCCCTCATCTCAGTGTTGTTGTAATGACAGTGTGCAGTGGCTGGACGGCTCTCATGATGTGGAGTTATTGCTCCCTTCCATCACTGCATCTGCGGCAGTAGGCTCGCCATTTCCCCCGCATTCATCACCATTAAGAAGGCAATCAGCAGAGCCGGAGCTCACAGTGTAGATGGCAGCTCCAGATTCACCCGCTCATCCTCAATCACCTTGAGCCTCCTCCCCTACATCTCCCCTCAGCCCCCGCCTCCTCCCCAACACTTTATCGAGCGCCGTGATCTATTGAGGGAGAAAGCTGGAGCCGTCTTCAAATAAAAGCAATAACTCTCCGCCTGTGGAGGACGAAATCAAGAGGCAGGCATGTCCCAGCAAGCCAGACAGCCATCCTTCCCCGCCTCAGCTGTGTATATGGACATACGTTTCTCATTCCCCTCTCCCCCCTTCACCCTCTTTCAATCCGCCCTTCTTCTGTGCTTGCCTCCATACTCAAGTTTATCATCAGCTTCTCTGCTAAAATGACTTATTGCCTCTCCTGCCCTCGTCTGTCGGCCGGGCTGAAAAGGCCTCCCAGGAAGAGATTAGCAATCCAATAACTCGTGGAGCATCCACCTCAGCAGCAGGTGCTCCCCGGAGGGAATGCTGATGAGAACAGCCAGGAGTCCATAATGCCAGGCCAGGCACTGTTTACCAACAGCAAGCCGCCTCCAACAGTTGGGTCACCTCAGTGCAACAAACGCAAAGCTAGTTTTGTTTTTTCTTTTTCCATTTTTTCTGCTGTTGCAGTGTTAAACACGGCTGCAATCATCTTCCAGTGTCTCACATTTGTGTTTACATGCATTTAATTATTTGCTGGGTGATAAATGATCACAAACTATGTTATTTTCAGACTATTTTCAAGTAATATATTGATAATGGCATCCTAACACAAGTTCTCAGTGACTAAAAGCCCAAACGTTTGTCTCTGGAACTGGAAGATATGTTAAATATTCGAGATAAAACACAACCAAGAAAAACCACACATAACTGAAACCATAAATATAAATTAATCATCAAGCAAATACACATCAAATATGTTGATCAAATTACTACTAATCAATTATGAGCTTTTAGTTTTGATCTAAAGAAACTCAGTGTTTCAGCAGTTTTGCAGTTTTTTGGAAGTTTGCTCCAGATTTGTGGGCCATAGAAAGTGAATACTGCTTCTCCATGGATGAGTAAAATGTAAATTAAAAACATGCATTTACAAGTAAAGATAACAATTTATATTAAACTCAAATAATAACTACAGATAAGTTGGTCTAAAGTCCACCAAAATACCTCAAATTATCCTTACAGAGGAGATAAATGTGAAATTTTAAGGACTATGAATGCTTCTCCAAGGTATCATATTTATCCTCCATGCGTAGAGATTTTGATAAAAGATCCCCACAACCAGCTGCTGCCTCGGTCCATCCAGCTGTTCTCTTTCTTTACCTTTTTATCAGATATTAAGGCTTTAACAAAAGACTGGCCAAGCACAAACTCGGCACAAAACAAACCGCGGGTGCACATTTTCTTTCTGTGGCCAACACAAAGGGGATTAAACATTGTATAGTGTCGCTGCAAGTCATCTCTCTTGTGCATAAAATCCCTCCTGGCTTTCTGCTGCGGGCCGCGCGGTGAATTTACACGCTCCGCTTGCGTTATCTGTACTTTGTGTTTTCTTCAATTTCATGGGGGCTTGTGTTTGATGATAAAGAGTCAGAGTTGGTTCCTTAAGGCCAGCTTATTTTGATTCACAGTGTGGAGCAACTCTTTCCTCAGCAGTTCATATTGGGAGGAGTCATCTAAAACTTGTCCATTTTGTCACATTGCAATCCACAGGAATGGGACTGGCTGGTCTGGGTAACGATGGAAAAATGTTTTGTTATTTAAAAGTTTGTCTCTGAGATTTTCAAATTTCCTATTTTAAACATTGCTGCTGTAGAAACATCCTCCAGAGATTTTGAATAAATTCTGACATTTATACACAAGTGAGCTAACAAGGAGGCCAAATTTGAGGAAAGCTCTATTTCATGCTGTAAATAATTAGAACCATGTTTCATATTTTCATTTCTCTTATTGGTTTATGCCTTGTTTTATATTTATGCAGATTTTTGTCTTAATTTTCCTCTTCTGACAAACTTCCGGATGCTCCGATTATTGGGATGACCTGTCGCAATCAGCCCGATTCCTTAAAACCATGATGGCCCTTTTATTGCCAAATAAATCATTTAAAGACAATTTATTTCATTGTACATTTAGTTAATAAATTAGTTGCGTATGCATTGATTTAATTTAGTCTCTCTTAACATTCCATAGATACAATAAAGTACCTGCTAGCTGTTGTAACGTGACGATATAAATCTGTTTTCCAGGCACTGCAAAAAGAAATACAGAAACGTCTCTTAAAGATTACAGTAACAAAATGATTGCTCCATATCTTTCTGACAGCTTTCAACCCACACTGACCTGATGTCCTGTTTTTCTTTGTGCTACAAGAATCATGAGGATGGGATCTATTTTTTGATAGCTGTTTACAGATGAAACCGCGGTAACAGTGATAAAGCATTGCCTTCCCCGTGCCGTTGGCTGTTTTCCTTCCTCTGTAAGGGAAAGGCCATGGAGCGTCTGGTGAAAGGGAGGCACAGGTGCTGCAAAGGCTTGCTTCCAATCCAGCGAAGCACGTAAACCCGGGAGGACCGGAGCAGGTGCAGGGATGCTAGTCGAGGGGCGAGCCGAGGTCCCCGACAAATGGAGACAATCCTCCTGTTAGCTGTTTCTGCTGTAAATGCGCTCGTTCTAATCTGTCCCCTGGCTTCCCCATCTGTGAAAGAAGACCGAAAACAATGTGGCGTGAAGATCGTCTGGAATGAAAGACGAATCAAAACGTGATTCCTGAATCGAGAGATCAATTCGGGAGGCTGCGAAACAATGCAACGTACTGTACAGACGGCAGCGTTACAGGTGTCTAGGGAAGAAAGATGGATGCTGATCTCCAGGCTTTGGCACCCAGAAGTGGCATGTGTGCCAACAAATGATAGGCCTTTGTCACAACACAACAGGCTGTGGTGAAAAGGCGGGATATTAATTGTGACAGGCATGCCCTCCTCTTTCATCTGCCACCACTGAAAGCACAAACGTCTAACAAGGGGAATCCATTCCTGACGGGTTTCATTTTCTTCTCAGTTTAGCAGAAATAAATAAAAGCCTCAGTAGGCAACCATTGTATGCTTTGTCTGTTGTTGACAGTGAAATATCTCTACAGTGATGTTGCATTGCTGCTTTTTCTGTTAACATGCAATTTAACAGCATTTTACATTTGAAATTTTCTGATCATGTCTTAGAGAAAAAGAAAAAACACAAAATTTACTGTCAGAAAAGTGGAATGTTGCAACAATGTTTTTTTTTTGTTTTTAAATGTTAAGCTTCTGAAAATTGTCAATGTCTGAGCACTTAGTACTTGATTTGAGCTCGTTTTTCATAAATTACTCCGTCACAAATATAGAACGTTGTCAATATTCCGCTAATGATGGAAAAAACAATTTTGTAATTGCAGCATTTCCAATAAATAAGAAATGCAATTAAAATCACACATGAATTAGTTTGTTTATGCGAAATCACTCTAGGTCATCATCCTTGAGCAACTCTCAATTTCTATTTATTTCTTATTAAAGGCGTGACCTTGAATAAGCCGATGTGTCGTATTCATCTGTGTTTAGAGGTCGGCAAACTTTTTTCTTGAATAGATTTTGATTGACCATTCTCTCTGTCACATCATGTAGTTGTAGTACTCGGTGCAAAAGAAGCCCTACCCAAGTTTTTTAGTGCCTGCTATGTTTGAGTTGAACTTTTCTGAATAGACAAAAAGACAATGTTCCTATCAACTCCACATGATTCAATAGTTTTCAAACTATTGCAAGCTTTTTATTAACCAAAGCATCGAAGTGATGCTGCAGAATTTTGTTCAAGAGGAAGTTTTTACCAAGCCCCTTCAGCTTCAATGTCTTCCTATCAAGGTTTCTTGACAGTAAAGCAAGCGTTTTAGGTTTTCTGCAGCAAGGCGTCTCCGCTGTGTGCCTCTGGATTACAGATTTGGCCTTTTAATAATCGATACGTGCGTGGTTGTCAGAACAGATTAGCAGCATAATCTCCACTGTATGCCTTTATAGAGCTCTTTACACTGTTATACTCAGAAGCAATAAAAAGCCTAGGCTTGGCGCCTGCAGCTAATGCCTGTCAACATATTGGTTTTCATCGACCAGAATCATGGAGTTCATTTCCAACCCCTTGGTGTTGGAGCTGCTTCCTTTGAGAAATCTCATCTTTGATGCTATTTTTGAAGTGACATTTTTGGAGGAACTTGACATTTGGATCAAGCCGATGAAAAAGCTAATTTGACAGCAAAGTTTTAGAAGAAAAAGGTGTGTGTGTGTGGAAGGAGGATGAGAGGAATTATTCTGAAGAGTAGAGGTGCATCCAAACATTTTAATTCTTCCTCCTCTGATCTCTCTGGTTGTTTTGGAGGCAGGTCACCATCTGTTGTAATCATGCCAGAACAATGCCTTTTTCCCTGCTTAGTGAGGGATGCAATCCCAACCGTTCCCTCCCATTTCCCCCCATCCCTGACTGGATTTTTAGCCGTTTCCTGAAAGCCCCTCTGGAACGTTATCTGAACACCGTGTGCAACCAGTGTGACTCGGTAATTACTGGAAACAGACAGCAGCCGGGCCTGGACACAAAGTCTTCAGATGCGCGCTGTGTGACATCACAATTTATATTAATTGGACGGGTGGGAAGCAACTCTTTCATGTGTAAATCTGTGAAAGAGAGAGAGAGGTTGTCTCTGGGTTGGCGAGCAGCAGCCGGAATCTGGGGCTCACAGACGAAGTCTTTGTGATGTTGAGACGAGGATGAAATCAGGTTGAAAACAAAGTTTGACGCAAGCTTTCAGTTGAAAGCAGAGTGCGAGTTGTGACAACGGTACATCTTATTCCTCTGTTGGAGCTCCTTGGGAGGGAATAAGAATCTGCCTAGCCAGTCAGTCCCTCTTGTTTTTGGGCTCTGATCTTGGCAGCACCTGATTTCAGCAATTTATAAGGTGAGACTACAGTTGTACTATTCCTATTAAACAGGGTTTCTACAGTATAGAAAGGTTTGAACAAATACGGATTACTAGCGATAAGTACTTGTAAAAGCATGCAGATACTCCAAACCGATACCACTTTTCTACTGGACTTTCTACTAAATGAAAGAAATGTTTAGTACTCCAAAGTGAAAGTGGGTGAATATGGGATGTGGAAAATGTCTAAAAGTTGTAAAATTGTAAATGGCTTTTACTTGTATAGCCCAAAGTGCTTCACACTGCATTCATTATGCTTGTTCCCTTGTTTCTTAGTTCATCCTTTAACACTCTGGCATTTGCAGGTTTAGTATCGGAGGTATTCTTGCTCCGTGAACACGGACAGGAACGCAATGTATCAACCTGGTCAACATATCTAAGATGATCTCGAAATGTTTCTGCTGTGGATGTTCTGTGTGATTCCACTGGCTTTGTCAGGAGTAATTTCCTCTCTGGCTTCATGCATCTGCTTCCCCAAACTCGGATGTTTGCCAGCAGCACTTGGAAGCGGAGAACTCTGTGCACACTCACCATCACAAAGACCGCTCCTCTGTGGCACATTCCCATAAATAATGGGAACTACGTCTCAATTAATCAGTGTCTGTCCTGAAAAATTGATTCAATAAATCAGTGGATTGCGACACAATTCGTCCACTGGGCTCAGTTTTGTAGCTTCACAAATGAGCGACAGGTGAGAGGAAATGTTCATAAGTACTGGAAACGTATAACCTGGTGGAGGTTATCCTGTAAATAGCAACAAGTCTGGATACAAGCAAGAAAAGGTGCTTTAGTGTAAGATTAAGATTTAACAGTGTTGACTGCATTTATTGGGTCTGCTGGGAAAGACTTGTAAAAAAAAAAAAAAAAAAACAAGTTTAATTCACACTGGGAAAAAAAAAAGGAAATATCACTGAAGCATTAATGTTAATTAATTCACAACATAATTCTAGCCAAGAACCCTTTGAAATTGATTTTAATCATTTTTCTGTAACGTCAAAGGGAAAGAAAGTAAGGATTGATATGGACAGTCAAAGTGATGTATGTATTCTGACATAATCATTGCTGCATTTCACTCTAAATGTCTGTGTGCTCTTGCTTACACAGAGTCTCTTTGGTTGCCTCTTTAAATATTGAATGTTTATGTTGAGTGACCACAAAGATTTAACTCAGGGGGAATTGCTTGTTTACTGAGAGCTCAGATTCTGTTGTCACAGAGACTTTGCATCACTTTATACAAACTGTCCATCTGATCTGACTGAGTTTGAGTCTTTTTCTCTTTCGGTTTCCATCTCGGCACAGGGAGAACATCTGTGAATGGTGAACTAAAGTCTTGCCACGAATCATTTAATTGGATATCATCATCTCTGACCAGCTTTCCTGTTGATGCTTTTTACAAATGGCTTTAGATTCCTCCTGATCAGTGGACATTTTATAAGGGCTTGGTGTAAATAAATCCTCCTTTATACACCTAGAGATTCCCACATACTTTGATGTATTATTCTGAGTTACGTTGACTCTGCAAGTACTGACCCCATCAATATTTGAGCAGACCGATTACCTAAATTTCTCTTGACAAATGAGATTCCTTTCCCACAATCTAAATGGATATCCGCAAGTTTGATGAGCTGGATGAATGTCTAGCCCAGTTTCTTCTCCGCCACACACTTATCAGTGCTGAACTGTATCAATTTGGTGCCTTGAACAGTTTACAGAGTATGATGTCGTAAAAATCTTACGCGGACGTATCTGGGCGATTTGGTTCGCATCGACCTCTGCAGAGTGAAGTACCTCCGGAGTATGTGGAAGCATTTAGTCTTTTTCTTGGAGAATTCTCACCTACGTCATCGAAAATATTGACGTTGGCGTGGATGTGTTTGGCAGACGTCCGCATTGAGACAACGGGCTTTCTGCTGGAGCATTTTCCTGTAGGCATTCTCAAGGTGACCAAACCTCATATTTTCTGCAAGCCAGAAAATTCTGTCAAGTCATTTTACCAAATCACCTTCTTCCACATAGTGTGTCCCAGAACTATTTCTCTGATTGTTCTAGTGCAGCTGACTCGGCTACCATCGTTTCCATTGCAGGAGGTTTCTCCTGAAAATGTAAAATGGAAACAGGTTTCTGTTTTCTGTTTCTGGTTTTAAAACAAAAAAATGCAGGGACTCGCCACATTGCACATGAAATTAAACCACTCTTTGGTAATTGAATAAAATTCATTCGCCTTGTCCTCACAAGCCTCATCCTAATTAGGAACTTAAAAACTGTGAACACAGAAGTGGAAAATTATTAAAAGGACAGTTTAGTGCAAATGGAAAACTACAGTGAGCCCTCTCTCTTTTGCTCCGCTTCAAAATGTCAGTGGGAACTTTGTTAGCAAAGGTTAACCCGGTCATTTGAATTCAGCCCGCAGCGGCTCTAATTTATTCCCAAAGCGCTGCCGTTCATTTGTGGATCTCCTCCATATTTCGGAGCAAGGAGCCGCCAAGACTTCCATCACATTGAATGTCATTTGGAGCAACGGCAGATATTTGTCTCTGACACGTGGACGCATGCAAACTTTGTTTCCCAGAAGCTAGAGGAAAAAATGTACAGTTTGAATAAAACATGATCCTCAAGTGGCGTGGGTGCATTAACATGTCTCAGCCTTGTCAACACCACTTGGTCGTTTATTTAAATAAAACATGGAAACCTTGAATCTCTGCCTGATGCTCTTCTACAGGAAGCACATTCGCCTACGTCTCTCTCATAGATTAATGGCTAGAGGTGGAGGACCCATGTTGTGGCTTTGACGAGGCAATTTGTATAGTTCTGAGAGAAAACAATGGCAGTTCATTTTATCGCAATGCGACTCTAGGGACACATCAGCACGGCTCCTTCTCCGTACAGTGTGGAGCGCAGCCTGATGATAAATCAAAAGAGGTTTGTGTGCCAGGGAAGGGTGGCGTTACGGCTCACTCCGTAATGGCCCCATGTGTTGCTTGTTGCTCTGTTTGGATGCAGAGTTTGAAGCAGATACTTTATGTTCAGCTGTGAATAGGAAGCCAGGGGTGGTTATCCTGTTGCTTGTCGCATGTCCCTGTGGGGTTGCACTGAACCGATGGATGGATCTGTTTCTTTTTTTTTCTCACCACTGGGTTTCTAAAGATCTCATTTTCTAGGAATGGGAAAACACGATTACTCCTAATGAGCCATTAAGTATCTAGAGAGACGGGGTTAGAGTCTATGTTGCAAACCAGGTTTTTTCCCCGCTCAGAAGTGAAAATGATAAACAGATTGTTAGAAAAGTGCAACATTGTTTTTTCCTCCGCTAGATCAGGAGTCGCCAACCTTTTTGCAGCTGAAAGCTACATCATACGAAGAACTACCAAGAGGTGCCCAGATGTTGTGTCTGAGAGGGCCAAAATTAAAATCTGAGAGCCAAACACGTTAATATAACAATCAAAATGCAAATGCTTCTTAAACTTACATCATTTTATTGTGGTGTGCACAAATTCTTGAGAATAAGTGCTAAGACTTAATACCTGTGACAAATTTTCCAACATAAATATTATATTTATCTACTTTTTTTCATTTTTTGTAGTCCCCAAATGGAAACCAAAAGTTATCAAAAATGTTTATGGCAAAGAATAATAGGCAACACATTCCTAAGCTTTAGTTTTCAGAGATGGTCCCTCAATGTGACGTGTCGCATCGTTTCTTGAGAGACTGATTTTCGAGGAAGCTCTTGCTTGCGACGGGCACATGAATGCCACCGCTATGGACAGACTCAACTTAACAAACTCCCCCGTTGAATATGATTTCCCAGGCTGGGCAATTAGTGAAGAAATCTAAAAACTGTCTCATGTAGCGCTGCGCTGGTCTGCCAAGGTGCTTTGAGAGCGAAGTTTAGGCAGAACGTCCGTGGTTTTGTTTTTCAGAGATTACCTGAAAGCTGAATAATGACTATGAATATTGTACTCCTTTAGAACGACAGTGATTGCGAAGAAGGTGGATGTCAGTAAGAAAATATTCTTCTTCCCAAGAGATTTTGATTTTGTTTCTGTGCCAATGACAATGTCACTTCATGTTCTTTGATTAGCTATCTACTGATAGCTATCTACTACACGCACTACAGTCTGATGTATAGTTATTGGGGGTTTATGAAAGGAACGGTTGAGTGAAAGTAGTGATCAATGTTTCTACACAGTTAAACAGTTGTTGCCAGGGCAACTTGGGATAGAAAAAAGAAAAATATGCAGGCTTCATAGTAAGCAGCTAACGTAGTTATTGTCTAAAATTCTCCCAGAGAGCTCTCATTTAGAGATGTAAACATGGAAGCGTTCCTCCTCATCAGGACAAAATGTTGTTACTGAATAATAAAAAAAAAACAGAGAACGGTTCTCATGTAAGCGCAGCAGGAAAAAAGCGGCTAAGTTGGTGTGTTTAGAATTATTGATGTATTGATTTCATGTGATGCAGCAGAGAGGCCTTTCGGGGGTGTGTGTAAAAACAGGAAGCTTCTCGGATGACCTGCAGCTATTGAAGAGTTGTGTGTGCAGATTACACTTTACTATGAATGCCAAATGAAATGGAAATGCAGCTGCATACTTGCATATGAATTAAGACAGTAGAAAAGAGAGGACATAGTGTCTGTTTTTGTTTTAAGCAGTATTTATTTTTGCTGTGTTCAGTCTGGTAGCAACTTTGATACATCATGCTTTAATAAAATAGTTTCATATTTACTTCTGTAGCATTTAGCTCCTTGCCAGTGTTTCTGTAGAAACATATTGCGTGACCAGTTCAGCTGTTAATGTCCCCATGTTAACAAATGTGGTAGTAAGCGAGCATTAGTGTTTGTGCCAAGGCCATCATTACTGTTAGTGCTGAATGTAGTGGTGCAGGGCTCAGAGTGGAGTTTTCCATGTGTGGGCTTTTTTTAAGCCCTCCAGAAACCAGCAGCTGCTCTAAGTCCCCTCTTCTCTAATTGTTGCCAGAAGTGTCAAAAACTGCTTCTGATGTAGTTTACGGGGATCACTTAGCAGGTTTTGTGTGGAAATATGAAGCTTGTGTTGTAATAAGTGACTAAAACACTATTGATTCTAAAAGATATTCTTATTAAATGTTTAGGTTGTATGTTTCAGTGACAAAGTTATAGATTGCTGAAAGAGCCTCTTCCAAATTATCCATTTTGAGCAAAAAGTGGCACAAACGATCCACACTGAGGTGCAGCAATTCTGAGATGCAAAAGCTGGTGCTGTCAGTTCATGAGGCCAACGCACAGTGGTGCAGCTTCCATCCAGTGTGAGACATTTTCATTTTAGTCAGACTTGACAGAAGACCTGAGACTTGTGATGGTGAGAGGCTTAAGATTTAATCTGGGCTTGTTCTCAACATGGACTTTGCTCTCTGAAGACATGGGACTTACCTTTAGAAAATTGAACTTGGCAAAATACTTGAAACTTGACTTGGATTTTTTCCCCGAAATGACTTTAAAATTGACTTGCGAGTTAACTTGGCCAAAAAAAACTCTCAAGACCCAATTTGAGCTTGTTTTCTAACAATCAGATCAAACTCCAAAAACTTGTGAAATTCTCCATCATGCACTAAAATTATTTTAATTCAGCAACTCTTATTCAGAATTCAGATTAATGGAAAACTAAGTAAGATCTGTCCTGTATTGCCAAAATTACATTTTACAACTACAAGGTAAACAATTATGTAAACTAGTTATTTATTTCTGGGATGTCAGTACTCTAAATAATAAAAACAAATTGTGAAGTCTGCCTTGTAATTTTTTTTGTCATCTTTGATCCAGTATTATTTAGCACCATAGGAGACAAAGATTTAAAATATTAAAGAAATTATAGATTTAAAAAAAGCAGGCAAGTCCGATTATTTGTTTGTTCAGTTCTAGAATTGCAGCAACACTGAAATCATTCAGTTCTGCAGAAAGAACAGAGATGTTCATTGTTGTCTTTTTCTAACAACCATCAAAAACGAGGCCAATAATTGAGCAGAGAGGAGGCTGAAAGCTTGTTGTTGATGCGCTTTCACTCAGATGTTTTGCTCCCTCTCAAAGTCATTTTGTTATTTCCATTAAGATTGTTCCTCCTCAGCAGGAGGACTCCGAGTGGGTTCAAAAATCTAAAAAAAACAAAAGACAACATGATGTTTCTTCAGTCTACTATCCAAACTCAAAATAAGAATCCTGAAATGTTGCTTTTGACAATATTGAACCGGAACATCCGAAGGAATAAAAACTTGAGAGGAGTGCATGGTGAAAGGAGGGATAAAAAAGATGCTGTTTTGCACTCCACTCATCCTCCACTACGGCTCCATGCATACATGAATACAGAGAGCAGTGTGAAATCAGTGCGGCTAAGAAGTAGTTTGGCACAAGATGTTGCCGCTAATCAGTTCCCTCAGCCACTGTCCAACTCTGCATACAAACCAACCTCACACACATCGCCTGATATTTCCCCCTGCAATTGCTTTTCACTATTCATTCATCGCCCACACAATTCCAATGGAAATATGTTTATTACACAATGCAGATACTAGATTTCGCTTTGCATATTGACAGGCCCCGGCTTAGCGTTATTGTTCCCTAATGTTTTATACCGCGATCTCATCCGTCAGGAATTAATTGTACTTTTAAAATCGGCTCTTTTGTTACTCTGACGTGTCGACATGAGACGCTCTGTCAACAAACTCTAAATCTGTCGCCGTATCAGTATGAAAGATCCGCGTCGACTCCTGAGAGAATGTTTCAGGAAGGGTAATAAAGGCAACGGAGAGCACTCTGGGGAATTTCCCATGGATAACAATATTTCCCTCCCCCACTCATAAATTGCCAAACCGCCACAAAGTGAAAGCAGGTTTAGGAGTGTAGGTATGCTTTAAAAAGGCCAATAAATAAAATGACACCATAAACGTCCAAATGGAGCGTCTCTCAAAGTTGTTTATGCTCGTTTTAAAACAAACTGCAGTTTCATCTATTAATAAAGTGGATGAAAACATGAAATCAATAAAACAAAAAGGGATAAAAAAAACAAGGCATCTGTTTAGAGAGATGAGCTTCTACCGTATAACAAACATTTGAAAGAAAAACAATCTTTCTACAGTAATGCAACATATTGATTATTGCAGTTAACAAAACACTTTTACACCAACATGCTCAAAGGTCACAATCTGGTTCTAGATGAGGTCTGGAACAATTAGTAATGAGTCTTTTGACTGATTGTTCTAATTTGACATTATCACTATATTTCGAAGAAATTTCAACCAAGCTGCGTTTAATTTAACACTGATGCCGAAATAGGCTGACAAAATTCAGACTTGTTTAACAAATAAGACTAGAACAGCTTGGTCACAAGCGATGGATCAGTTGTCCTTATTAATCGCTTGCCCTGATTTAAACATTTTTAAAATTTAAAACCTTAAAGCTGCAGTTTGCAGTTTTTTTTAAGGTATTTTTTAAAACTGTCAGTATGTTGTGTAGAGTATGAGACAGAAAAAAATGGGTTCCTCTGCCTCCTTTCAGTGGTCCTACCAGTCCCAGTCAGAAACAACTACTCTGAGCCAGGAGGGGGGTGTTAGCGCTGTCAATCACTCTTGTGTATGTGGTGTTCACACCTTTCCCCCATAGGAGAATTTAGTTTTTGTCAGTCAAAAATAATTCTGGAAGTATTTTTTATTTGACATGCTCAAAGATGAACAAAGCTGTATTTTAATGACGAAAGCAAAGTAATGATTAATTTTTCCATTTAAAAGAGCGCTCTGAAGCTCTAAGCATGAAATTGTGTCTTATTAGTTGTTTCTATTGGCCATGGAATTGCTGAAATTGGAATTATGAAAATTGCTGAATGTTTTTTTTTTTTTTTGTAAAACGTTTGTCCTATCTGTTCTCAGAAGTAACATGATATGAGTCACTATTTATTTGAAAATCTTGCTTATTGAGTGCACTTTCTTGAATTTGAGCCCAAATCGGCTCTTGAGTAAAACTCCCTGGATGTTTTTGGTTCCACACTTCTGACACCTTTGCTTTAGGCTATTTATAAGCTACCCTTGGCTTGGATTCCAGGTGCAAAACGGCATCTAATTGTAAGATGTCTCCTCCTTGTCAGCTGTTGCTGTCCTTAATTGGAAACCCAAAGAGCTGACACACTCGACCTGAAAGCCGATCCATAAAGGCAGACCTTTCTTTCACCAGCCTTGTCACTTACTTCATCTCGCCGGTGCTTCAGTTGAGCTCGAGTCACCATCAAGTGTGATGACCCATGAATAAACCCGCTGCTCAAACCGTGTGGAGGAGACGTTGGCTCCAGATGTCAGTCTGAATACTGAAACACAGCTCCTGTTTTGTCCCTGAGATTTATTTTTTTTTTAACAGAACAATTCTGTAGGTAATTAGAAAAGAGATCTAAAATCTCTGAGTGCACTCTTTGGTTGTAGGAGTGCAGCAGATTGGAACAAGGAATAAAAACCTCAAGAGTACTCTTTAGTAGATGAAGAGGAATCATGCCGCCTGTTCATTATTTGCTGGTTTTAAGGAGTCCTTCCTCTGCCTTATACCCAAGGATGGTGGCACTATTGTGTATTAGATCAAACTTGGTCTAAAAAGAGCCACAGGAAGATTTGACAAATACAGACCTACTGAATTTGAATACTTTAGCATAGTGTGTAATTTCCATGGCAATCTTTCTGCATGGATTTTCCATGTTCTCCCAGTACATCTGTGTTTTGAGTAACCAAAGCCGTTCAAGTTGTGCCAATTGGTCACCCTGACTTGCCCTGAATTGTCTGATTGGACTTGTTTGCTTGTCTCTGTGATGGACTTATGACTTGTTCAGGTCGTACCCCACCTCTTGGAGATCGGCACTGACCTCTCCTTGACCCTCTAAAGATTGTAGAAAATGAATGGATGTTTGACATGTAAGGGCTCAGTGTGGTGGACTGAAGTCAAAATGTCGTTGAAGGGTCGCGTCATTTCGGGATGTTTGTTTTCGCACACAACATTCAAGGGTCACAAGACACACCAAACTGAGCTTGGAAATATTGATTGGTAAAAGTTTTATTTTCCATGTTATTGTACACCAAAATAAACCAGAAGGCATCTGTCGATGTTTGCCTGCTGTATCTGATCAGAATCAGGAGGAAGTTAATGTTATGGTCCAACAGTGCGTACTTTCTCACGACTTCGGCCAATCGCACCTCAAAACCTCCTGTTTTCCCACATAAACAATCACATTCACAAAATTTTGACCAATCACACAATAGTTTCCCATGCAGAGGGGCAAGAAAAGTTAGCCATGGGGTTTGAGAGCCTCACAACAAATTACTGTTTTCTGTCACGCAACTTCGATAATGAGACCCAGTTTCAGAATTTTGGCTCATTGAGCTGCCATTAAACTGAGTTTTATGCAGCGTACAATCTAAAATTGTTTTTAGACCGTGTAAAAAGTTTGAATTATTTCAGTCACACTTTTTAGAGTGGGCTTGGTGTTCCATTTTTATTCTCCCCCGAGAGCCGGTTTCTGCCAGTATGATTGGCTACCTAGAAGAACAAAAGCATTGGCAATAAGTGGAAAAAAAGCTATGTTGTTACCAGCGCTCTGTGGAGGTGATGTGTGTGTTTGGGTGGAGAGCTTTGGAGATGAGATGGTCCCTTCAAGAGATTCTTGGCCATAGACACAAGTCCTTGCACCAGACAGCTTGATTCATCATTGTGAAACTACAAATGAAAGTGGTAAAACAATTTCTCCACCGCCTGTTTTTACCCTCGCCTCATCCCAGACTCTTGCTCAGTCAGCAGACTGTTCTACCTGTTGACTCCAAGCTCTGTAAAATGACGTCTTCCTTCATTTTCACCGCCCTGTCTCACTCTGGTTTTCTTCTGCTCTTCATTTTTCTTTAGATCTTCAGGAACCAACAAGAAAATACAGACTGATAAGACTTTAATGAACTACATATCTTTTATTCCTTTGATAATGCACTGCTAATGTGTCACACAAAAGATTGGCAGAACAAAGGAAACCTAATTACCTGAATAATTCAGACTTTGAGGAATCGGGTCATGATTATTCCTTCTACAACGTTGTGCACTGGATGCATGGATTTGAGTCAGCTTGTTTGGTACAAGAGTATCTGCCTCACTGTTTCCCATTTTGTTAAGTTACAACCTCAAACTTGAATATATTTTAATTGAGATTTATTGTGATGGACCAGCTCATCGTATTGCATATGTTTCTTTGAACAAACAGTGGAGAAAATGGTAACACTAACTATACTGACAATACAAACAGTTTGGCGGTTTTCAAACCAGGTTAACTGGACTTTATTGTGACGACAAATCAAAATAAATTTATCACGATAAATGACAAATGATACGATAAATTCCTAGACCAAGTTATGAGTTTGAGGACTTTAGACTCTGTGTTATTTGTCACAAAGAATTTAGAATTTGATTTGGACTTTTATACCAATAAGGAGTGACTTCACTGCAGCTTGAACCCTTTGACTTGATTATTTTACACCAAACAGAAAATGTTATAAAGGAAAATTCCTTTGTGTGCAACTGTGGTGTGCTGCATTCCTTCCCATTTGCCAATATTTTCTCCTGCTGTTGCTGCAACAAGCACACACAGCTCATACTCTTCTGTTTACCTGTTTTTCTTCTGCGTCCTACGGAGATGGCAAAAACTCCGTCTGTGTTAGAGAGGTCCTGTCAGCCAGCGCCATCAGGGAGCTGAGCACAAAGTGGGGGAAAAAGTGTTTATCAGTAAAACAGTGGGTAGTTGAACCATGATTTTTAGATCCAGACAGAATCAAGTGTCTTAGACCGATTCTTAATTTTAAGCATGGAGACAGTCGCTATGTTTCTATTGCAAACGTGTGCAAAACGTTGTCTATATTCCGTTAATATAGAAAAGAAACACAATTTTGCAATTGCGGTTTTTCCTTTAAATGAGAAGCACTCATTTAATGACCTGATAAGTCATTTAAAAACAGGCTGCACCATCATCCTGGGGGAAAAGACATCATCTTTGTCTTCCAGTTGTTTATCACTAGTCTTGTGTGACATGAAAAAAATGTTTCATATCACAGTTTATTTTTGCAAAATGCACTAATTTTGATACGGCTGAAAAACCTCTTCATCAACCGTTTTTTGACACAAAAACATATCAAGAATTTTTTTATTTTATTTTTTTTAAGCGTTTCCTTTAAGCAAAGTTATTTTCGTAAACCTGTGCGCACGAGGAAGTATCTGGTGCACATGAGAACTTTTTTTTTCCTTCAATTTCCCTTTAGGAGCTCTGAACATTATTTTCCTAACAGTACTAGATGTTTTGTTTGATTTTTAGATTAATATTTAATGCAAGAAGCAACAACAGCATTGATCTTTGAAGTACTTTTGAAGTTCACGTCATCTCTGTTTTTCAGACAAAAATATCTCAATTAATTCTCATTTAACAACTTGTTTAAAGCTCCAGATAAAAAATTAGGCTGTTATACAATGGCTTGCTTATTAGTAATTTTAGATTGAAAAAGTAAATAATGGTCATACAGAGAATAATCTCTCAGATGTTTTATTTGTTCTCACTTTTAAATGATATTGGAATATCTTCATAGTAATCTGATAAATGTTTGAGTTTTCAGCGTTTTGGCTGCTGCAACAGTAAGAAAAGGTTTCCTCATAATTCATGGAATGAATTTTTGTTTGCAAGGTGCTTCCCCTGCCGAATGTGGACTGAACTGCATTATGGGTCATTTGTGACGATTAAGCAGCGCAGCAGGCTGGAAGTGCAAACAGGAAACCGGATGACACACTTTCATCCATTCACACCCCTTATTAGCAGCTCGCCGCTTCAAATCAGTGTGCAAAAACACACTCATGTTGAGCGATATAGATGTGTGTTGTTTGACCACAATCTGGTGTACCCATAAGCCTCCTGCCTCTTCTCCTCCTTGTCAGACATCATTCTTCCAGCATATGTTCAGTTTTCTTTGCAGCAGCACATCAAGCACCTGGAGGCAGAGGGGAGGGGGCGACGCCTGGGTGGCACTTTGACACGCCGTTTCTAGCTGACAGCTTCAGGATAATCACTTCAACACTGCCATGAAATTTCCTAATAAGCTATTCCCCAAATGTCAATCTGACTTTACCTGCATGAGGTGCGATTGTGGATTTTTTTTGTTGTTGTTTTTTTTTGTCTTGCCCCCTACCTCTTCCCACATTCCCTTCCTTCCTCTTTCGCTGCTGCACACCTCATTCTCTGATTTGACAGCTGTTGTTCTTAATTTTCTCCCTGGCTATTTCCAGAGGATCCATCTGGTGCTGCTTGAGGTGAGGGACGGATGGCAAGAACGCTCACACACAGACATCAAATGCTGGAAAATACACCTGGGAAAAAAGCTTTCCTGCTTCAGATTTAGTTTTTATTTCTTCTGCTCTCTGAGGACTTACTGCATCTAGTCTCAGGGAAGATACTTGCACAAACTGTGGCAAAGCCATTTGAGTGTTTTTCTGAGTTAAATTTTTTAAATATCACTAGGAAATTTTATTATTGAAAGACATTATTGACAATACCAAAGCACCAACTATAAAGTCTTAAATGGATCCACAACTAGTTGAACTAGTTGGCCTAAATATGTTGTAATTTTCCTACAAAACAAAAAAAAAAGTTATTTCTGATACATCAAAACTCATAATTACTTCCAAACATTTGTGTCTCTGTTATATTTTTCACCCATGAAGAATTTTTTTACAGAGCAAAGGCAGGAAGCCTAGCTTTACCTGAGTTGTTGTTTATCGTTCCAGCGTTTGGCAGGTGTAAATTTAGACAATGCCACATTATTATTGGCCGTAATAAATGGTGATTTAATGTTTTCTTAAGTTTGTTCTAAATCAACTTACCTGGTTAAAAGTTAAATAAAATAAGAAAATCTATTTGTATTCATAAAACTCCCAAAATATACAACTCATTCAGTCTGGGCCCATCACTCATATGTAGAGTGCAAAATCTGAAAACATGCATTCATAAAAAAAAAAAAGTAATTTGTAGTTGTCCGTCAAAAATTGTCGCCCATAAGCCCTTTCTAAATATGCCCAGGGTATCATGCTGTGTGTTCTTCCTGGAGTCAGCCATGTTGGACATAATGAGCTGAGCTGAAAGCAGCTGACCGGATTGGATGGAAAGTGCTGACCTGTGTAGGTGCTCCTGAAAGTGGCCAATTACTGTCTCTCGTTCTCTCTCTGACTGAATCTCATAACTCTGCAGCTCCACAGGGTGAACCAGGTGCTGATAACTCTCTTATTCTCTCCTACTCTCCTTTCTCTTCCATGTTGTTGGGCTGTAGGTGGTTTGGTTTAGTGCAGGTGGTTCCTGCTTGGAATATTGTTTGTTTTCTGACTACGTGCTGACGGAGCGATCCTCCTCCGGCTCTTTTATGGACCCACCGCCGTGGCTCGCCACTTGCAGGTGGGGCTCTTTCTTCCCAGAGGGGCAAACGACAGCTCTAATACTATTAATCCACAACACAGATCTTCATTCTGCCGTGTGAAGTTGGGGTTTGTGTGGAGGACGCAGCGTGGAGCAGCTTCTGGAAGGGCTGACTTACTGCGGCTTCAGAAACGATGAGGGTTCAGGAGTGGAGCTGGAAAACAGGCGGTCGTGTGTGGATTTGTTTTTCACTTCCGTCTGAGGGTTAGAAGTTTTGGTCTAAATACTTTTTAAGCGTAGAAAGCATAAACATACTAGAACCCTTATTGGACTCCTGACTGAGGAAGTTCATTCATCCTCCTCCTATTCTCCTCTCCTTTCTCAAATTCCTTCCTAACTTCTTTCCATTAGTTTTCTTTTCCCTTCTTTCATTCTTCCTTACCTCCTTACTGTCTTTTCTCTCATTCTTTCCTTCAATACTTTATTCCTTCCTTCCGTTACATTTCTTCTTCTCTCCTGCGCTTCTGTCTTTTAATTTGTTCTCTTTCTTTGCGATTTTGTTCCTTCCTTCTCCCCTTTCCTCCGCATCCTTCTCTTCTCCCCCCATCATTTCTTTCATTTTTGTGGTTTTTGCTCCATGTTGAAACATCTGCCGTCAGTCCTCCTGATCGTTCATGTTAGTAGATTAAAAAGCGGATCAGACGATCGGTGAAGTGTGGAATGTGAGTGTGAGGAAGTGTAGGAAGCCGAGCGGGGATGGTGTCTGTCTGATGGAGAACAGAAACGAAGGATTTTCTAGCTGAGCCTCGGGGAACTGAGCCTGCCAGACTCTCTCTCCGTCTCACCTCGTTTTGTTTTGTCGACTTGAACACGCCGTCTCTCTCGGGTTTACTTACATCCCTCCACTTATTCCTTCTTAAACTTCTCAACCATCCTTTTTGTCCTCCTGTTTCTGCCTCTCCTCCGTCCCCCGAGCGTTGCGGCGTTGCTCGGCTGTGTGAAGCCAGAGGCATGTGGCAGTGCCCTGCCAGGACCAACACTCCTCTATGCCAGTTAATGACACTTCCAGGCATCCCAAGATGCACATCAGGCCCGGCTGCCGGCTGAATCAGCGGGAAAAAGTCTGACTTTGGCAGCGCTCCCGGTGGCAGGGAGCATTGGAGGTGACATCAGCGACTCGGGGATGATACTGTTCTGGCAGCCTCTGCCTCCCACGCTCTGTCGCTATCATCGATTTCCACAGTGGATGTTGTGACAGAGGAGGGGGAGAGAGGGTTTGGAAATCCAGCAGATAAACTAGATATATTTGGCGGAGCCGTCAAAGTAGTCATGAAGAGGAGAGAAGGGCTTTGTTAGGAAAGCCTCCCCATACTGAGCTGATTACCGAAGCCAAAACAGCTTGTGTTTCTTACCGCTCCGTGTTTTAATACAGCCATCTTTAGAGAAGACGGATGAATGGGAATGATTCTAATAATCGGATAAATTAAAGCTTTCCATCCTCACACCAGCTAACAGCCTCGTTCAGCGGGATCATAAAAGTATGACGCGACGATGCCCACAGGCGCTGGAGCCAAATGAAATGTTTTATTATCCCCGTGATCCTCCAGAGATTTCTCCTCACACAGTTACCTTCCACCAACATGTTAGCTCAATGACAAAAAGATCCTTCACTGTTTATGTAGCAACTAAACTTTAATGTATTTTAAAAAGATTTTATGTGATGGACCCCTCTATTGGGATGTTACTTAATTTTTCATTTCAGTCATTTTCTTTAGCTTTCATAATGGTATTAAATCCTAACAAGGTGACAAAATTAAACAAGTTTGAGCGCTGGGAATTTGTGTGAAACGACATATTTTGTTAGATTTTTTTGTTTTGTTTTTTGTGGACTGACCTCTGATAACATGTCTTTAAAATGATAGCAGCATAAATAAAAATATTTTGCTGCACAAACATGTCACACTTTAACTGCATATTTCATTTGACATTTTAAAATGTGGACTGACTTCTTGAAACATTTACTATCTTTAAAATGATAGCAGCACAAACAAACAAAAATTTGCTGCACAAACATTTGACACCAATTTAGTTTAAGTTCGATAAGTTGAAGCATTTTAATGTACCTTAACAACAGTTTCCTACTTGCATCCAGATTATCTATTTCTACTCATCACAGATCTTTGTGGTGATTTAGAAATATTGTCATTTAAACCAACTAATTTCTCCAAAGTTTGGAGACTTGTCTCTTGTTTGAGTGGAAACTATTTTTAGCTTGTTAGCTGCACACGACTTCAAATTTTGCTCAAATCAGAAACCATTAAAACTCATAGTGGCTTCTCCCTTAAGGCGAGCGATATCTTTGGTTTAATGATGAACAAATGCCTTTCATGTCGAGTTCAAACTGAGGGTTCCTACGGCAACCGCTGGCTGCCCCTTTTGTTTGAAGTATGAGTTATTTTATCTGCATACATAGAATACAATAATAAATAAATATCCTAAGCTTTAAATACATTAAATATCATGACTGATTTAAACCATCCTTTCCTTTTCTTTGTTTTGTGTGCTTTCTGTTGGTTACTTTACTTTTCAGACTATTTTTGCAGTCGTCTTTGGATATGTTCCAAACTCAAATTTACTGCTACAGTCAGATGTAAAGCCTTGCCATAAATATATAAGCAATTAACTTGCATGTATAGCTGAATTTAGCTTTTCAAACCGTTCACCAACTCAAGAATTTTCTGCAAATGCTAGATTGTGGATGCAACCAGTCCAGCCAACGCTAAAACAGTATGCCACGGTGGTATTCAGTGGAAGCTAATGCTAAAGCGCTAACTTCACTTCAATTTATATCTGCTTTTGAAAGAATACAATACTCAAGCACTAATTTAATTTCTATATAGTTATACATGTCCCATAATGCCTTTAAATTCTGATTTATGTTCTGTACTTGTTTCATTTTGTTCCTATATGTTGCATAACTGACCAGGACTGTATTCATGTATCAAATTGGGAAATACCGCTCAAACACTACCAGAGGAGGCCAGGGATTAGAGTTCATCAACTCACAACTTTATTAAAAATTCATACAGGCCTGCTATATATCTCGGTGCATTTCTAAAGGATTACTTAGAGAACCTTTCTTGAAAGGCATCTCTGCTTGACTTGCATAATTTGCCTGTGATTCGCGGTGTTATGAAGTGTGCCAGTCGCTGTGGAGCAGAGGAACGTCTCATTCAGAACACTTTGTCCTTCCTCGCGAAACATTAACCTCCACCAGTCTGCCCCGGAGTGACAAGGGATCCAATCAACTTCCACGCTTTGCCAACCCCCCAATGTCTCCTTCATCTGAGACTGTGACACAAAGAAATTAACACCCTGCATATTCATCACTATTACTCTGAATTTAATTGAATATGTAACGGCACGAGAGAGTGAAGGGGGTTCGGCTCATTGCTTCGTAGAGGCATGGCTCAGTCACCGGGTTTCTTCGTGGGAAGATAACAAATACCAGACTGGAGAGATGCCATGTGGAAATCCCTTCTCTAACTGTTCTTCTGGAGCAAAAGCTGCTTTGAGATTTGTCATGATGATGATAAAAAAGTAGTTTGGATTAAAGTTCCTTGCAACAGACCACACACCCCTTCACATTTAAACACTGAAGCTGCAGCTCGTTCTTCTTTGCCTTGAAGCTCCAGCTTGATCACACAGATCTTATTTAATTTTCATCAATGAATTTTGCATCTTTAACTAACAAATACAATCATGGCTTCCCTTTGTGGACTATAAGCCTGGTGGGCAACCAGGCTTTACTTGCCCTCCCACCAGGCTGAACATCGTTAATTTGAATATTTTATACACCAGTAACAATGACAATAGACAGATTAATCTAGGTTTATCATTTGTCTAATCCAAAATATGACACTTGGACTATGTGCTCTTTTGCAAAGGAATACAATAGATATCGTTTTTTGGACACTCTATAATAATGTGGTCATTCTGGCCATATTTATGACCACAGGGATATAATCTAAAGATAAATAGGGCAGAATTCATTAAAATATTTTACGCAATCACTTTTCCTGTTTTCCTAACCTCCTTTCAATAAGCCCTGATATTTGAACACCAACATTCCTTCCCATTTTGTTTCATCGTTAACACCTAAGTCCTAATAAAACTCAAGAAAAGCTCAACACGTTAAATTTTGCTAAACATTGTGTAAGTAAGAAGCCTAAATCACAGCCTACGCTTGGATTGAAACCCCTCGGATATATTGGCTTACAAAGAAAACGGGGGAAAAAAAGGAGATAAAGGATGTTAACGAAGCTCTTACGCACATTTAATGTGAGAGTGGAATCAATGCCGGCGGATTGAACGTAGCACCTCATTGTTCTTAGCACTCGTCCACTTCGTTGTTGGTGCTTCAGTGGAGTGATTGCAGCGGTTAGCTGTTAACAGGGAGGAATGAGCCCTCAACGCCAACTATTAGGTGCAATTCCAGTGGCACAAAAACCCACTCCAATCAGCCACCAGGCTTGAGGGAGGGAGGGGGGCTGCAAGGTCCTTCTGGGACACGGCGGGACACGGCGGGCCTCGACGAACCGCGGGGTGAGAGGATAAAACGGCGGGAAGGTGAGGGAGCGGAGCGGACAGGCCGAGCCTTCAGACAGGAGGATGACGGGAGGAAGAAAGTGTGTGTCTGACAGGGATCAAAGGTGCACTCAATGAGGACTTGTCTCGTATTTCCCTTTGACGGGGCTAAACTGGTGGGGAAGAGAACGAAGAGAGAAAGATGCTGTAGATCCATAACAGGAGCTTAATCCTTTTACCTGCAGCTCCATCACTCTGTACGCCTCAACAGGCTTCAGGCTCGGCTCGCTCAAGCTCCCCATATAACATGATTTGCTTTGCACTTTCCCTGAAAGCTGCATGAATTTGCAATGCAATATGTGCAGGGCACTTTTTTTTTTTTTCCTTTTTAAATCAAGTGAAGTGAGTGACAAGCTGGTAATTAAGTTGCTGGGATGTGAACGGCTGAAAAGAAACGACGAAATGTAATGAAAAGTGTGTATCTTTAAAGCCTGACAAGTAAATTTAACAATAGGGTGAATTAATATTAATACAGCAGAGTGAGTGACTGGGTGAAATAATGGCTTTGTGAATTAAGATTCTCAATAAAAAAACAGGGCGAAGAGAGCTTGAGAGTTTGGACTAAAAGGAAACTCAGCTGATCTGAGATCTGCAGTTGTGCCTCGGAGCATAAAACCCTAAAAGCTGCCTGGGAAAATCTTTTGTACCTAAACTGAAAAGTCAGTTTCAGACAGGAAGTGTCTGAGATTTTGTTTCAGCCTCATGATCAACGTACAGCAGAGCATTCCAGCTTAAAGTAACTATAAAAGTTACATATTAGTTACATAAAAATTAAAGAAAACCCCATTTTATTTATGTTGCTGCACTTTGGGTACCAGGTGGAATAGATACGGTTTGACATTATTGAAAAAATACCACCATATGTTAGCATCTCATTCCTGGCTTCCCATCGGGACTAAACTGAAAGACTACTGCAGTTTTTTTAAGAAAACCTGGACTGAATTTCATTATTTCTCATTAAAATCTATAAAATGTTCAAGAATTTCATTTTAAAATGTGTATTTCAAAAGGAAAAAATATTCCCTTTTCATGCTTAGTTTGATTTGAGCATGAAGTAAATTATTGTACACTGATTTCAGATTATTTGAAACAGTTGATTTGTCAAACAAGCAAGCAAAAAATGAATATATATATGTATTTAAAAGAATAGCTTCATAATAAAACACTACTTCAGTATGCTATGGTCCATAACAAGCTTTTAGTTTTATAGAGTTATACCGATATATAACTCTATAACATAAATGTAAGTTTTGATTCGTGTTTCGGATCATTGTCTTGTTGGAGGATACAACTCTACCTCAGGTTCAACCATCTAGCTTTTGATAGACGTTAATGTTGGAGGATACGCTTCAAATGTTTCCATGTTCATTATGTTTCACTGGATAATGCAATGGCAGCAAAACAGCCTCAAAATAATGTAAGATGTATGAATCAGTGAGATGTAGCCCTTCTGTATCCAATTTGGATTCAGTGTTGTGGCACAAGTGCCTTAACCTCAACAAAATGTTTGCAGACTATGGAAGAGAGTGGATTCGGACAGAAACGGTGATCAAGAAAAATGTGATTTATTTATTTATTTTTAAGAAGTAGTCAGACATGAGGTTCCTCGGCTTGATAATTGAGATTGACCTGCGAAGAAAAGACTTCTTCTAGTTATTGTCAGGAATTGAATACAATGTCTGTCATGCTTTGTGCACATTGCAGGTTAACCTGAATTAGATTTGAGTGGCAGTGTAATTATCTGGGTTTTATTTAGAACAATGTTAGTTCTCACAAAAACTTTTTTCTCTCTTTCTTTCTTTCTTTTTTTTTTACTTCGACATCTTTTGTCTGGATTATTTTCTTTGAGGAGTCTCAACAATTTTAATCCTAAATCTGTGCTTCTGAAAAAAAACATATCACAATAAGCTTAACCTAAACCTCTGTAATATCTTCTTTTTTATTTCTTCTTTGGTCTTCCGCTTTTATTTCTAAAGCTTAATTACCCAGCTGTCTAAGAACTTGCTCATGGTTGAGGGAACATCTTGCTGCTTTATTACCAGACATTATTTTCATAATCTACACTGATCAGCACAAGTTTGACTTGGGATGCATAATTTGTTTGCTCATTCATGTGTCACTTCAAATATGTCAGACTCCACTAATCTTACATTGGCAAAACCTGCAGAGATATCAACCTAATTTCCACATTAAAATAGATTTAAGATAAATGTATTTCAAGATTAAATCAAGGTTCTAATTATTTTTGTTTAGTAAGGTGATGTGCTCTTTGTAGTAGAATATGGGATAAGAAAAATGCATTATGCCTGAAGTACAAACCTGGAAACACAATTAAATCTACATGGCTTATAGTCAATATGTGTGTTAATATTTTAGCACTTTTTTCAATCAAATGCAATATTTTAAATGTAAACTAGCAACCAGTACAGTAATTTTGGTCAATGTTTCTGGCATTGGTCAGGACTCCAGCAGCAGCATATTGAATTAATTTACATTTTTAAGAATTATGTCATCTTGAAAAGTCTTAAATTCATATATCTAAATTTAAGGCCATTAAATGATTGAAATTTATTTAAAAAAAAAAAAAAGGTGTAAGTTGGCCTTGAATACAATAATCTTGTTAATGTAGTTTTATATTTTCTCATGGGACATTTCTATCAGGCAAAGTTTTGGGTTGCGCACGGACATCTTGCATTCTTTGACTAGAGGCAGTTGAAGCTACCAGTAAGCTAGATGCTAACATACAGTTGCTAGCTAGCTTTATTGTATCTATCATAGGTTATGGTGATGTCATCGGTTGCTTGGCTGGAAAAGAGCAGGTTATTGTCGTCTCTTTGTACAAATTTCACAGGAAACAAATGGAAATGAAGTAACATCCCTTGATGCATCACCAGTTGGACTTCGTTCACTTCTAGCTCACCACTGTTGCTAGCAGCTAAGAGGCTTTGGCACAATTGGGTTAAGGTTGTTGTCCAGATTGGACCTCTTTAGCAAAGTAGTACAGCAGACTCCTACTTCTACATGGTAAGATGAAAGGTGATGGCCTCTTATCTATTGAAAGGCTAAGTGTGCAGCACAATGAAGATGACACAATTCATGTTAAAGATTGCCTGAAGAGAGCCTACTCATTAAGAACTATTTATTACGAACTGAGAGGTTACAGAAGCGAAATGGGGCGATATGACCCATTTCTCCTTGTGATGCACAGCTGCACTGATTGAAAGTAGGAGAGGAAGAGAAAAAAAAATCTTATTACATTGTGATTCTAATCAGTAATGCAATTTCCATAATTTACAATGCAAGGGGAAAAAACTGTTTGCAGTAAAGAGGGTTATTTTAAAATTGCACTAGTGGAAAGATGTGAATGGAAACATAAAACTGATTTTTTACTAGCAGATTAAATGAATGTTGAATCTTTATTAGGTTTGTCTTAATTCTACAGAAGCAAGGAATTGTCTAATTTTCTCAAATTAGTTGAATAATGGTTTTTATCACATGTAAACGAATTATATTAGAATGTAGCTTTTATAAAGTTCTTTTATGTATTAAATAGGCTATTTATCTTGAGTATCACTGATGAGATATTAACACAAAGGTGGGTTTTATAAAAATACACAGTATGCAGTTTGGCTTGGAAACAAAACATAACTTCAGTTTTTCTAGTTTTATGGTGAAGGCATTTCTGTAGCACCAATAGATAAAGAGAGCAGCCAAATTCAGTTATAAAAAAAACCAGCAATATAAAGCTGTGCATCATCAGCATAGTGAGATCATATTAAATACTGAGAATAGAACCTTGAGGAACGCCACATGTAATATTTATTCAGTCAAGTCTAAAACTGAAAGTCAATTGAACCAATCCCACATTTGTTGCTTATTTAACTTATGAGTCAGTAGATTACGATTGGTGTAAACGTTGATATATAATAATGTTTTAATTTATTTTTTATGCAGCCCCCACTGAGCTCTAAAATAAACAAAATCCTGTGATTTGTCTCTGCTAAACTTTCCCTACTTACCTTTCTTCTACATGAACTCAAATTTCATATTAAGACTTTTTTGTATGTATATTTATAATCTGCCTTTTTTAAGGTTCCAAGTTTAAATTCTCAGTAATGAGTGCTGAGAGCTTTAGAGAGACCCTTAATCTTTATATTTGAGGACTTAATTATCTAAATCTCAGATTCTAATTTAAATCATAATTAGGGTTTTAATAACAAAGTGCCTGTTGAAAATGTCAACCATTTACAGCTAAAAGTCATGCAACAAACACAAAACAGGTACATTAAGATAAATGTGTCTGACTCCTTTAGGTGTGTAATTACAGAAATTCAAACAGTTTTTCTTCATTTTCAACAACTTGACATTAACATTCAAAATCTGGGGAAAATGCTACGGGTAAAGCAGGGTTGCACATAAGCTACATTATATATGTGTAATTGTTATTCAGCTCCTCTAACTTTGTTCTAAATTGTCAGCCAAGACGGGTGAATAACGAGAAAGAAAAATGATGGAGGGAGCAACACCAGGCTGAAAGAACAAAGGACAAAATGTGCTTTTCTTCACCCATTTTATGTTTATTTCCTTAAACAAGGCAGAACAAATGAAAAGAAGCAGAATTACCAGAGAAAGAGGGAGTGAAAAAGGTCTGTTTTACCATTAATTTGTGTGGAACAGAGCACAGAAAAGACAAACGGAGTCAGGTTGACATTAATCATGGTGACAGGAGCAAGTTATTCTAAATTCACAAGAGGACTTGCCCTGGGTTATCCAAAAAAAAAATAAAGATGGATTGAGATTTATTTAAAGTGTCTGAAGCCTGAAAGATTGTATTTATTGTGTGCATCCAACCTCGGAGGCTTTCCTGGTTAAAACGATCTGCACAAAAAAAGAGGGCAAGTTGGTAATGAAGTGGGATCTTTAAAATAGTATAAACAGACGAACAGATGGGTAAAATAAAAAGGAACCAAATTTGCAGCATTTGTTGCATTTCTAAGTGTTTCACTTTCACACCACACTGTCAAACAAACCAAACCTTTTGACTTGTTCCCCCACCTCGCCTATGGGGGAGCTGCACCAAGAAACACTGAAGGAAACGATTCAAAGACCTCTGAAGAAGATGAGGGCAAATTTTCTCCTCCAAGAAATGTAAACAAAAATGGAGAGGTGTTAAATTTCAGCAGCTGTTTGTAGGATTTCTCTTTTATCTCTGGTAAAAGACAATGAGCCATTCCTCCTGCCAGCAATAGATGTGGATTTGTTTTGGTTCTACGTACCCAGAATGCCCTGCGCTATAGTCCACTTCCTGCTTTTAGAGCGGTCTCCATTCACATATGCGTTCAAATCGTGCCAGAGTTCACTTCAACAAAACTGAAGTCTAGGATTTTAGGCGGACCAGAGTTCTGTATGGTTGAAAACCTGGATTGAGCATTTGTAGAGTCATCTCTACACTCTCACTGATGCATTATACATAACACCTTTTGGTTCAAAGAATCAATTTTTATACTTTTCAAGGAATCAGTCAATAGTTTGATTTATATTTTTGCACCAGTAACTTGAACTAACCTGGAAAACTCACCTATATTTTTTTGTTTTTTTCCCCACAAGGTAAGCAGTTTTGACATTAGAACTTCCATAAAGGTTTTCACATCCTAACCCGAACAGATCTGCTTCATAATGCAGAAAATATATCCAATAATTCACATCTGTGCTGATCTGAAAGGCTTTAGAGAGGCTTCACAAGGAAGAGAGCTGTCTTTTGTGCAAAGCCGGCAGGGTGTGGAGTACAGCTTTGCTTTGACGGAGACCTATGTGATCTGGATACGTGGCGGAATTTCAATTGAAACCAAATCCGCCGTGCAGGGCGAGTGAAATGTGACCTTGGATTTTATTTCCTTCGCTACGCTCACCCACAAGAACGAGCGCCGGCCGAACAAAATGGAAGGAAAAAAAAAAAATCAAAGTTCATTTCCATACCTGCTCCTCGTCTCCTCAGTTTGTCGATGTTGCTAACAGTGGCTGACAGAAAAGCTTTGGGACACCTCGAGGATGAACATTAATTATCCCGCCCGTTCGGTTCGGTATCTAACCCGCTTCTGTGTTAACCTTTAAGACCACACAAAGGCAGCGGCCCCCGCCCCACCGTCACAGTTAGCAGTACAGATCAGTGATCAGCATTGTCGGAGCACCAGTGGGACGTCACGGCAAAATGTCAGATCTGATGGATGTGGCTGTTGGCCGTCGGATCCGGACTGAAGGGGAAGGCGATTCTCGGCGAAGTTACTCGAAGTTTCCTCCGACGCTCACAAGCTTGGTTTTCTTTTGAAGGGCGCCGGTTCAAAGCTGTGAATCATGTTGGCTGTAATCACCGTTTCAAAGTAGGAAATTGACTCTAATTTGATTGGCAGCTGATTCTGAAAGGTCAGAGAGGCCCTGCAGTGCCATCACTGAATGCATAAAACACCTATTAATCTCTAGGAAAATGACTTTTAATCTGCAAAACTATTTATAGGCCTGGAACCTTTTTAACATTTTCTCAATTTACAACCACAAAAACATTTTTTCTTAGTTGGGGTTTTATGTGATAAATCAATGCAATATGACATTTAACTGTTAAATGGCGTAAAGATCATGTGTTTCTTTGCATATTTTTTCATAACTAAGAATCAGTAAGCTACCTTAAACTCACTCAGATTGGATAGAGAGCATCTGTAAACCTCAATTTTCACAAATTCAAAACTAGCTTTCCAATAAATAGAAAGATTTTGATCCAAACCGTTCCGTTGTAACATTAGCTTTACATTCAGGCTCGTTATGCTGCTGGAAAGTGAACTTCTGCCCTTTTTCAAATTCCCTCCCAGACCCACTTCCTTCTGAAGAACAGCATCCCCTCAGCATGACGCTGCCACCACCCTGTCTCCCCACACAGATTAGAACATTCAGTGCTTTTCTGCTCACATCTCATTTTCACGTGTGTCAAAAAGCTACATTAAAAAAAAACAACAAAAAGCAAATAGAATACTTTCTATGCTTTCCTTTGCGAGTTTAAATTATGGACTACGTTGTGTTGGTCAATTGAAACCTCAGCTAGATAACTTTAGATTTAACTTTATGGCCTAAAATTTAAATTTAAAAGGATCTGAAAAGTTTTAGAAGGAATCGCAGGGCTTACTTTGATTACTGTAGCTATTAGACGAGATTAGATTGGATGTCATTCTTTTTGTTTTGCATTGAAAGATTAGCCGCGGTATCCTCAGCTCCTTCCTGTGGCTGTGCTCGTCACTCGTTGGAGTCGACTGAACGGGGATTCAGATTAACCGTCTTTCTGATTGACAGGTTTTACCTGATAAAATCAGCAGTACTAATTTCACTTGACAAAGGAGGGAAAAGGCCATTTTAATTTGTCGCTCTGCAGAACTGCTACATGAAAAAAAAAACAAAAAAAAAAACGCAGGAATAATGCAGCACAGCAGGCAGGTTTGAATTATGTGAAGCTTTTTAAAAAGCCAGCATAGTGATGATTCCTATGATTCCTATTCCTTCAGTTCATGTGTTGACTGAAACCTAATGTGTGTTGCTACAGCTTAATAGACTAAAAAATAGAGGAAAAACACAAATCTTTATGTTGTTACATGGTTTTAACGCCAATTGATTATCACATTATTAAGGAAGGATTAATCCAAAAGTCTTGCATCAAAATACTTAATATATTAAGACTGCATATTTAAATCTACTCCTTACTGAAACAAATATGTTCTCAGGTTTCTATTACAACTCTAATTGATTGCATAGAATAATTTATTGGCTCCCTTTAAAAAAAAATCTAAGCTCTTAAAAATCACGGACTACGTGCGACTTAAAACTTGGTTTGGAGGTTCATCCTTCAGTCTCCAGAAAGAGCTGATCTATAAACTAAATTGACATAAAATGTTTGTGGTTATAATATGACAACATATGAAAGATTTTAAAGGGAGCACATGGACCCCTTGTTGTTGATTTTGTCCGGAAATTTTGCACAAGCGCACAACGCTGGAGGACAAACAGGCGATTCTTGCCACGGTAGAACAATTCTGTTAACAAAATAAAACCTGAAGATGTATTAATTTAATGCAGAGCTGTTGGAGAATAACTCAGAACCACTCAAATTAGTTTTTTTTTTCATGCTGTCGGCTATGCTACACACACACTCGTTGCCATAGCAACTGATAAGACCACTAATATAATCAACACCAAAAAACACTCAAACATTTCCCACACAAATAACAGATCATTCAGTCCATTAAAGTACAATGGTTTTAGGCTTTATTTTGCGATTATTTATTGATCGCTGTGGTGGATTAGCTACATCTGCTATTAGCTAATCTACACAGTGGTGGTAGATTAGCTAATTTCAACATCTGCTCTAATAATAATCTGTCAGAGTTTGTGCATAGTTTGCCTTTTTAAAAATGCTTTAACTGAACTGAAAACACCAAATTCCACAACACATCTACATGTTAAAGTTATCAAAGTCAAGCTAGCATAACTGGCCTCCTCTCTTATCCCTCACTAATTTTTTTCTTGATTAAAACTTTTTCCTGACCTTGCTATCTAGTTATCATAGTGTTAATTTGTAACAAATCACTGCGTTCCTGTTTCATTTATATATCACACATATATTTAAGATTTAGTGCATTATGTTGACAACTTAACAGCTGAAACGATAATAGTCATTGCCAGGCAGCAGCTTTTTGCCTTCCAGAGGGGATCTGCAATATGTCTATACTTTTTAGCTCAATCTACAAGGAGTGGATTATACCTAAAAATATAAACGAGACAGTATATCATGTTGAGAGTTCTGAATAATAACCCAACCTACTTTAACTTGGAAAATGGAAGATGAACATGAATTAAAAACAAGTTTGTGCAAATTACGCCCCCAGTTTTCCTTTTTAATTGCTCACGGAAACGGCGGTAATTAGCCTGAGACTTTGTAACTTGATACAATTACTGTGAATCCCCCATTCACTGGGTTCCTATGATTCCCTCGCTCTGCTCTCTCATACAGCACCAAGGTGGCCATCAGGTTCGGGTGGGGGCGGGACTCGTTGCTCATTAGACTTCTGAACGATACCCACACAGACACAGGACCTGGTTCTGTTCCCAAAGGGGAGACGGATCCAAAGCCTAATGACTGTTGGCTGCACAAACTAAAGGTGCATTTGCTTTCCCTTTATTATTTCTCATTGTTGAATAATTAAGACCTACTGTTATTTCTCAGCCACCCACTGTAATGATAGCAATAATTCACATTATGCTGATTAGCACTGTGACGAGGTGAGGGAGGCGTAATGCATTCCTAATGGCACATTTCTCCCATCATCGGAAAAAATCATGTAAATGGAAAGCAGAGGCATGATTCCACCGCGAGGCAAAATGCACGACAGAGACGTTTGAATTAGCTTCTGCAGTGAGGCCGGACTGCTCTGCGTTTGTAATGCACTAATAAGTATTCCTCTGCCTCTGTTTAGTTAGGTCATTTCCCTCTCTCCATGAGCCATTTTGGAGCATGAGCAGCTTGTTAATGGCGGTGTTTGATTACTTCGGATCTGAGCTGACAGCTGGGTGAAGCTGCGATCGGGTTGCCGACTGCCGAGCAACGACAGTCTGAGTCCACTGGCTGGAAGTTTTCTCCCAATTACTCGGCTCGCCTTGCAGACTTCCTGGGGAGTGCTAGAAGAGAGCGGACTCGATCCTCACTGGGGCTCATCTTCAGATCTCTCTTTTTTATTATTTTTTTATTTCGGGGTTTCCTTTAGGCAAAGCTCTACAGTAATGTCAGTCATTTCCACTCTTGGATCCAAAATATATCAATCTCCTCAGACAACTGATTCACAGACTGCATGTGGGAACCTTTTTTTTTTTTTTTTTTTATCTATTTTTCTGTCCCGTTGGCTCTGACAGATATGATTTTGCAAAGGAACTACACTAATAAAAAAGTTTTCAAATATAACCAGGCGCATTGGTTACAAATTGGTATCAATGTGGTATTTTAAAAAATATTTCAGATTCAAAATTGGCCAGATAAGTCTAACACTGATTTAAAACTGTACCTAAATTATTCAATGTTGTCAAGGTAGCTAAATGCAGATAAAAACTTGAATATAACAATCTAAATTTGCCTCATTTTTAATCGACAAAAACACAAAGTCACAGAGGATTTCTTGTTAAGCTCAACCTAAAGCTTAAAAGGAAAACTGTCATTATACCTAGAGAAAATATTTACCCTAAAGTGGAGATGGTTTTACTCTGGCTTTTTTTTCCATAGCTAAAACTAGAACTGATTGGGTTTAATCTTCCTAGTCTGCTTTTTATGAAAAGGTCAATCATTTTATTATTGTCAATCTAATTGACTGTACTTAGTTTCCGTCTAGTTTTTATATGTAATTAAAAAGCTGATAACCTAACATGAGGATTGTGTTATGGGTTTTCTACCTTTAAAAAAAGATCAAAGTGACAGATGTTTAATGTTGATCTTACTAAAGGATGGGTTGAAAGATTTACCCCATAACTATCTGCTATTATTATTGATAAGTAATATATTACACTTGTTAAAGTATTGCTTTCCTATATTGACTATAAGCTAGGATTAGCTTGTGCTAAGAAATTGGCGGATAACTGTTTTTGGTTTCTTACATTTTCACCGTCAACTTTGACTTTGCGTCTTTCATGAAACTATTTAAGCATACATTTATTTTAAATTAAGTACAGTTGTTCACCCATGTACTCTTTTATTTTGCTCTCGCTCCTGGATAATGGTTTGCTGTTTCTATTATCAATTCATCACCTGTTCCTTGTTACTAATTCCTCTCCTACATCCAGTCACCTCACTGCTCCCTGGAGTGTACAAGCTTCTCTTTGCTTCTGCAATTTGCCAATTAAAGTCCCTGCTAATGGTTCTTTTGCCAAGTCTTTCATGGGACGTTCTTTAGAGGATTTTTATGGATTACTGTTGGGGTTCAGCTCACATAGATTGATGTAAGTGTGATGAGATGGATATATATGCATATATAATGTGTGAAATGTTCTTCTGTACATTTCTGTTGAAATACAGGTCTTAAATTTCATTATTAATGGTCTTAAAAAGGTCTTAAGTCTTAAATTTGACTTGGTGAAACCTACAGAAACTCTGATTAACTGTGGAGACTTTACGGCGTTGTATAAAGATTTGACAGGTCATAAAGTCCGTACAGGACTCTTCCCCCACCCAAAGTGTGAAGACAGAGGGATGCATGGAAACCCTCTTGGTCTGTACTGCAGAGGCCATGTTTTTCTGTCAGTGACAACACATCAGTAAAAATATCTTACTCAATATTTTCATATCAGGCGTTAGGAGAGGTCTCAGCAGATCAGGGAAGACACTGAAATGTGAAAGTCACGTTGTTGTTGCCAGTCAGACCCGTATGAACCGGTGACATCCTCAACCTAAGACTTGAAGCACTCTTGAGAGCCTCGTGTTTTTAGGCGCAGCATCTGCACAAGCTTATTAATCAAGAGAAAAAACCCAGTTTGATGAAACAGAATTTCATTTGACCTTTTGCAGGTGCAAGTGGGTCTTGAATGATAAGTTCTGGTGAAAGATCGTTCCGTCTTCCATCGTGTCTGTTTGTTGCCATGGCTCGAAGATAGGAGAGGGGTGGCGGCAGCGGCTTTGGCATACTGATGAGCCATCGACTTGATTGCACTTAAAACTCCAGTCAAGATGCATTTCAGTCGACTCGAGCTGTTTTGGAGTTCACACGAAGGAGAGGCTGTGTTTACGTGTGTCCAATTTGCCAGTGCATCGCTGATCTGTTGTCTTTATCTCCTGACAGAATGGGTTCAGCTAAAGTAAATTGAAATTCTTTTATTCATCTTTAAGGGATTTATATTCTACAGATGCATAATGACGTTTCGGTCTCAGAAAAACATGTTGAGAAAGTTATGAATCCGAGCGTGCCGGTTCTCCCATATCTGTTCCTGTAGTCTCCGCAGATCCTCTAACCTTGCTTTTTCTTTATTTTTTTCTTCCAGTGATGGTGTGAATAGACGGCGGACATGCTGCGTCAGATGACAGCCAGCAGGGTCAGGTACGGCATGCTACACTGACCTCAGTTTGTCAAATCACTGCGTAGTCGGGGGTTAAGCCTATTTCTGATTTTAAGAGTCTCTTCATAATAGGCTGACACAGTGGATGTCTACATCACTGAGCTTTTAACGGGAAGAAAGCCAAAAAGAGGGAAGAAGGCTGGAGTTATTCTCTTGCATTCACAGAAATGGAAATATACCATCCAAGAATAGTTTTGGTGCTACAAAAACGAAGCAAAAATGTCTAAATGATACCTTAGAGAAGCAATTGTAGCTGCCCATCAATCTGGTGAGGTTTGTAAAGCTATCTCCAGACTACTTGAAACAGCCCCCACCACCCTTTTAAGTACTGAACAAACTCTAAAAGCTTTGCTCAGCATGTTAAAACATCGAAGTCTGGCACGTTTAGAAAAAAGTTGAACAAGTATGACTTGCTTCACTTAGACATTACGAAAGTAGAAAAGCTGCTTCTGCACAACAAAGTGGACTTTGAGAACTTTGTCATTTAGGCCAACCAAATCAACATGTTTGGTCATAAGGCACAGCAATATCTGAGTTTCCATTGACCATATAAGTGCGCAATTTCACATTTTGATTCATATGTGGAGTTTGACTAGGCCATTTTAAAACTTAAATGTGCTTAGATGTAAACAATTGCATGGTAGCTCAGGCTTTATTTTTTAAGTTATTGTCTTGTTGGAAGGTGAACCTCATTTGTGTTGTTTTTGTCTTCCTACTTCTTGATCTTGTACTCCTGGCTTATTGGTTCCCTCCATCCCTTCCCCTGCCTGTCAGTTTTGTGGACAGCTACGTCTTGGTTGGTTTGTGCTTCTGCTGTACTTGTTACAATCTGGGATGACGGCTTGAACAGAGCTCTGTTGGATCTGTCTGCTGTGTCGCTTTGGTCTTCTTGATGCCGTTTGTTCACTAATGCCTCTGAGGGCTTCACCAAACAGCTGTGTTATGATGAGATTAAATTACACACAGCTGGACTTTACTAATTATGCGCGTTCTGAAGGCATTTGGTTGATTTTAATAAGGGATATCAGAATCGAAAGGCTAGATACTGTTGGGTTTCACTGCTTTTCAATACCGTCCATGCTTTTATTTGTCATATTTCTGCTCTGTACTTTGTGTCGTGTACCACATAAAACACCAGTATGATATATTGACGTTTGTGGCACACCAACACAACACAACACGTTTGTGTTCTTTCAAGTTCTATAGACAAATGTTGGACCCCCTACATGCTGTATTACTTCTGTTTGCAGTTAGATTTCAGCTTTTGTCAATCAATGCATTCATTCTCCTTCATAATACAGAAATCACTAAATCTTCTGTATATCAGCGCGGGATGACTTTTGTTGGGGATTGGCACTGTAACAAAAGAACTCAATTGAATTAGAATCGACCCAAGATGGCTGCCCACTTTGATTTAATTCCTCCAGGCTCCACGTTTCGTGATGTGAAACGCAAAGTGGAGAAGACAAAGAGAGAAACGTATGAGAGCACAATGCAGCCAAACGCATTCCTGAGCTGTGCGTTTTGTGTTGATCGGCGTCAGCTGGGCGTTTGATAATTAGGGCCTTTTAGAACCTCCTGAACAAACCAAACCATTTCTGCAACTGGAGGAGAGTAAGGTTGAATATTTTACAGAAAGAGAAGAAAAACTGCAGTTTCGGAATACTGGAGACAACTGCAGTCATTCAAAGTTTTCCCTCTGACAAATATTTCCTCCCAAACATGCCAAAAAGTGATGAGTGTCATCGCAGGTCGGTGGTGGGTGGTGTGGGGGCTGGAGAGAGGAAAGCAGCATGCAGGCAGCAGCAGACATGCAGTGGGAGGCAAGAAGTTTTGTATTTGGAGGTTTCTGTCAATAAGGGACACATGGATCTTACTTTGACCTGGTTAGGTAAAGGCTTTATTTTATGCTAAGAAAATTATATATATATAACTTATATAAAGTTGAAATATTATGAGGATACAATCTTTATTACAAGAATAGTCATATTTCATTTTTTTGTAATATGAGACATTACCTTCAAGTGAGTTTTTAGCATCAAACAATGTGTTGTGGATAAACTAAGTGTTTCTTGATATAATGTTTGATTACTGCAGCGTTCCACAGCTAAAACATGGAGCCCTTATGTGGTGAAAAGTGAGACCTGCATAATCACTGCATGCTTTGCTAATGAAAGAATTGGTTATTCTGGTAACATTGTCAGGAGAAATGTACTGACTCATTCTTGTCCACAATCAGCACAACAATGCTGGTCAGAACAGGAACTGAATGCTTCTATATTAATTGCGTGGTTACATTTCCAAACTAATAAACTTTGACATTTCTCCTGGCTTCCATCGCCACTCTGGATAAATAGACCTGAATTTTCTGTTAAGAGCTGGAGACATCACAACTTTAGTCTGTCTTGGTCATTCTGCTATTCTTCAGTGCAATGTTTCAGGTTTAACATCCCCAAGAGTTAAAATTAGCAAGAATTAGTATGTTTTATGGGGCTTGAGCTAGCATACAGCCATGTCTCTCACTTAATGTGAAATACGACTGCTGAGCTTTTTATTAGCTCTAAAGGAGGAGCCCTCCACAAATGAATTTTAAAGTTTACCCGAATTGTTGTCTCTCCACATCATCCTCATTATCTTCGATAATGGGGTGTAAATCTAGCAGTTTATTCTTGCTCTTGGCCACTGAGGCAAACTGTTGCTAATGTCTGTTTAAATAAGACATAAAGAGCAGCTGTCACTCTGTTTCTATTTGCTGCTCAGTGCATGGGGTCGCCTGCAGAGAGGGAAACGGTTATCTTCCATATGTCAGATGCTCCGCGTGAGCTAAAGTTCAAATCCCCTACATATGTGAGCATCCCCAACGCCACGAGCGGGGACTCTGTGAAAAGGTCACCCTTCACACTAAATGAAGGAAAAAGGCTGGCCTAAGCTCCGCTCTCCCTCCCACCATAATGTTTTTAGCCATTAGCGAGCTTCTGCGACTGCCACTAACTCCCACACACCTAATCACCACTCAGCACGGCAAATTAATACATGAATCATATTACTAATCTGCATATAATTTGCATTTTAGCCATGAAGAGTATTTTAGCATGATGTCACTTTTAATTGCAGCAGCTCCTCAGCCAGACAAAACATGTTGCATCTGTGTTATTGTGTTCAAGGGCCTAATTGGGCTGAAATTCCCTTTTTCTAAAGACAATTGAAGAGGAAAGCATCACGTTAGGAATGTATTCGAAATTCACTTTGTTCGTTGCTGGGAAAACCTGGCAAAGTTTCAGTTTTGTTGAAGGTAATTTTCGAAAACCTGAGTCTAAATAAAGATAAATTAAATGCAAGTATTGAGATGAAGTGAACAAACGCAGAAGCAAAACGAAACGTCCGATGTCCAATCCCGTCTTTTGGATATTTTTAGTACAGTGTGTGTTTTTGTAGAGATGGTAGCGAAAGGAAGTAAAAACATAATAAATAAATCACGTATAATAATGGGAAAAAATTACACAAGTACTGCATAAAATGCCTGTGGAGCTTGAATGCATGGCTGATTCATTCACCGTCGTAGGTTCAAATATTAAGTGGAAGCATAAATATGTCAATGGAATTGGTGAGGAACAGACAGCATCCCCTGTTTTCTTGGATCAGCACTAGAGAGACTTTTTAAGTATTTAATATGTTAATTTAAACATCCAAATGCAAGTATGTGCTTCTTGTTTAGCTAAATAGTTGGGATCCTTCTAGAAAGGAGATGATTTTAATCCCAACTTAAAAGAAAAAGGTTTCTATTCTATTACGCTGTAGATCTTGCCTAAAATGTTTGTCGTACGGTTTCTTTAATGTATTTTATTGGGATTTTAATTGATAAACTAGCAAAATGAAGCACACAATTATGAAGAAGATAAATGTCTAATTTTAGCATAAATAGAAATATGCATGGGATGCAGATTTGTTATTGTAACTAGTCAAAATTCAGAAAAATAAATTGGATATGAATATGTTTGTAAGTCTGTGTAGATGTTCAGTGTTCATCCACCAGCCTGTTGGTGAAATAATTGAACATTATGCCCCACAGATCCCAGCTTTGCATAACTTCATCTAAAGTACCTCAGAGGGCACTTTATCATGTCTCGGGAGCAAAAAATTGCTCCCGAGACATGATAATGTAATGTAATGTACTCATGATAGAGTAATGTACTCTTTTCTTCTAAGAGTACATTACTCCACCAACTCGTACATCTTCCAAAGGTGTTTTTCTTTTGAGTCGTCGTAGCTAAAATCTGCAAACGTACAGTGCCGTTTGTCATGCACGGCCTCATCAGCCAACCACGCTCAAGTATTGGCCAGTGGTGATGAGTTGTATTGCCAAGCAGCAAAAATGAAGGCAGGCCCAATACCGGGTGGGAAAAAAACTAAACAAAAACCTTTGAGATGCACTTCTTGGAACGCTGTAACCCATTAGTCGATTTGGCTGATCAATCATGGCTGAATTATTGCAGGTCATTACAAACGCGAAACCCTGAACGCTGGCCTTAGGGGAAAATCCATTTTGCCGTGGTGGGAGGTGGAGAACTGAGTGGAAAAGAATTTAGTACATGTGTGAGGATGCATGAACTCTACATAATTAATTGTCAGCGCAAACGGTAATTTATCTCCGCAAACAGAACGTGTTAAATGTATTTTCCTTAAGGGTCGTCCCTTGTTTCGAGTGCAGCTTGTGCGCTTCCCTAAATGAGCTCCACTTGACCTGCTGCTTGATTTATTGCAAGGAAAACTGTGACAGCGCGCACACACTGATGGACTGCACACCCAGAGGCAGTGATAAAACTGTTGAGCCTTTATTGCACAGTTTGGCGCCCTCACTGACTGGCATTATTCCATTTCGAGGGATTCCTTAGTGATTATGGCCTGTGAAGTACAATAAACACTCTTGGTGTCGTCAGATCAATAAAGCGACTACTTCAAAGGCTTCCAAAATATCACAGCTGGGAAGGCCAATTCTAACAGATTGGACCTGCCACTCTAAATGAGAATCTGGTGAGGTTTATATCGACAAGTAGGCTTCAAAACAAAAGCCACAGGAGGTTTTTGGTAATTTTGTGGGATGATTTAAGAATGTGTGTATTTTCTAAGCGATATAAGCTGTGAGTATGTGTTTTGTCTGATACAAGAATCATGGATAGCGTAAATGTGGATCTAAAAGAACATCTGATGGTAACATTTTTAAACTTAAGACATTTTATGAGGAAATTAGCAGAATTAACAGCAACCTCAGTGTAATTTCTAGACAGACTTCCCGCCAGATGTTGTGAGCTTTAAATATCATGAGATCTCAGAAGACTGCAGGGTTCAGTGACTTATTTTCACTCTTTTTTTGTAACCTGTGTCAGGAAAACCTTGCATATTGTAGTTGCCAAGATGAGTCAGTCACCAAAAGTTTGGTCAGAAAGAGAGTCGAATGGATCGTCGCCTGTTTGTGGTTCAGTATCAGCAGATTCACTTTTTATTTTATTTATTCATTTTTTTCACAGAGTACATCTGAAATATTGAAAAGAAAATGCACCTTGGGAAGCTGAAGAATGCTACTTGGCACTATCGCCTACCATTTGGAAAGCAGCCCTTCTAGCAGTGCCGTTTATTTCCCTTACCGCTGATTGGCTGTACCCTGGCCTGGTCATTGCTTTCCTTTCTAATTCTGCTCACTTCTCATCTTCCTTCATTCAGTGCTCTGTCTGGGATTTCACGCATTGAGATTGATTTCTCTGGTTGAACTTCAATCAAGGTATGTTTGGAGTTTGAACTTTAAAAATAGGAACCTTTCTTAGTGGGTATGTTAGGTTTCCACAGTTTTTAGCAATGCTGGTATCCAAAACCCCTAAAAATACCAAGTGTCCTGTCTACCTCTCCCCTTTAAATGCAACGGACATCATTATCATGAGACCTCTGTTAAATAAAAGAAGACTAGTACTTGTCTCCTGATTTTGACCTGGTGCTCGGATGACCAGAACAAACTTGAACCTCAAATTGACAGTAATGTCTGACTGAAGAGGTCATATAGGGGAGTTCTGGCCGTGCCTGTTTGAGCAAACGCTTCATGGTTTCCAGATGAAAAACAGCTAAAAGCTCAATCATGGTTGATGTTCTTAATAAAGACGACAAATAAATACTGAGTAGTACAATACTAAACACACACCAATACCAACTGAGTGCATCTTTGATGGCTCCCAAAGAAAGATTACAGCTGTGTTAGAGTAAACCAGAAGTGTCAGAAGAACTCAGCGCGCCTTTATGTTCCCCCAGAACTCCAACCTCAGTAACTAGAAAACTAGAAATTGTGTCACCATTGAATCTGCCATTTTAAAGAGCTGTGAAGAAAAAAAAAACCCCAGATCATTAGAGCCTCTTCTCTGTGTTGTGGTGAGCTGTAACTCGTACTCACTTGAGCAGACGGCTCTTTTCCTCGCCAGTCGGAGCATCTCTTGACGAATGAAGGTTTCATCTAAAGTGAAGCTTGGAAGCTGTTTTTGTTTTGAAATCAGTGGAGCGCATCCTCTCCTTAAAGTTGTTTTTCCACTTCGCCGCTAATTTAAAGTTTTTTGGCTGACACATGCTTGAGAGGAGTCCATAAACATTCAGACACCAGCCGGAGCTGCCTGCAGGTTTAACGGCTTCTCCCGTATCAAATCATTACACTGCTGCTCTCGCTTGCAAACCATTCTGCAGTCCAGTCACTGTATGGCCATACATATCAGCGTTTCTTGTTCGGAGTTCTTGATTTTAGTCTGAAGGTGTTCGCCGTATGATATTTTCTTGTGCACTCACAGCTTCAGATAACAGGTAGACATGACTGATATCAGAACACAAATTGGTGCCTTGAAGGAAAAAAAGATGGAAGGCACAGCAGGTGACAATCCTTTAGTCTCCCATGGTAACCGTTCTACCCCTCTCAGAACGGTTACCCCTAAAAATACCGCCGTCACTCAGCTCCTTCAGACTAGCCAGCAGCAATTAGCATAAGGCATTGTTGTGATGATGACAGGCCTCTTTCAAGGTGTGAAATTGTGAAGCCAAATTTCTTTTATGTTTGATATATACAACATTTTTGTAACAACTGGAGGTAACTTTATTTGACTGTGCTATAAAATGGCACAACCAAAGGATGGACTCCTCCTTGTCTGACCAAAGAAAAAAAACAAAGTAGCCTTACGTGGAACACATGTTCCAACAAAGTTGTGGATTATCAGCAATCTGCTGTACCACCTGAACCAGTGGCTCCCGCTGGAGAACGCAGAGTGTAAAACTTTACGATCCCAGACAAGAGTGAGTGCTAAGGCCCCTCAAACACCTGCACAGCGTAATATCACAGCAGTGAGATGATAATTCAGTTCAGTTTACCTGGATAGGGCCAATTCACAACATATGTTGTCTCAACGCACTTTACAAAAATAATAATTTCAGTACTCCCAAAATTAGAAGTTATTTTTTTCAGACATTGTTTTATTTAATTTTCGTTTCTGAAAGCTGCTGAACTATTAAATGAATGAAATTAAATGGTAGAATATGCACATGTACAACTTTTTAAAATACTTAAAAATAAAAAATAACCTCCTGATATGTTCAGACCTTACCAAGGAATGTTAAAGATGGAAAAAAAGTATTTGGTTTTATGTTGTGATTTCTATTGACTGATACCTCCAATTTTATCTAGATCTTTTTCTTTCAATATATCGTTTGAAAGAATGATGCATAATAATTTTTTCAGTCATGAGCCACATGAAGAGCCGTGTTGTGGGAACCAAAAGGGTGAGTCACTCCTATTAAGCTAGCTCCCTATTTTAGGATCCCATGAGCAGAATGTATATTTCTCCTTAGTATCAAAACAAAATGAATAAAAATATGATTGATATGAATGTCATACCATCCCATATGTGTACCTTTTAATCTGAACACATTTCACTTCTTCTGACCTCTCTGAAGGAGAAATTATCAGTAAAATGTCACCGTTGTATTTTGTCCATTTCCACCTTTTTGACCCCTTGAGTTCTGATTTTCATCTCTCCTAATATGAATTGAATGTAAATGGCGGTTGTTTCATTCATGTTTTGTGGGTGTGAATGGCCCATGGAACCTGAAAGCACTCACTTGGCTTTTGAATGTTAAAGTGAAGAGAAAACCCTGTTGGTACTGCATGTGTGTACGGCAGTAGAAACCCACATTTGAGCTTAACCACCGATGGCAAGCTATCAAGGTGAAAGCGCATGAAAATGAAAACACTGTTCCTGAGAGAGACGTGCCAGCGCAGCCTCCGCCGGTGCATTTTGTGATTCTTCACTCCTCTTGTATGGTAAATCTCGTTTGCCCACTCGTGCTCTGACTGTTTACCCCCCACGTCTTTCCTATACTCTGCGCAGTTTCCATTTCCCGGAGGTGTTTTCAGCTGGCGCGCCCCGCCTCTTTGAACTGGGATGTTTGATATCTGAAATGAGCAAAGGAGTCCTGGCTGGGAAGCTTTCTCCTCAGCAAATCCTCCAGTCTTTTGTGTATTTAATGAGCAATTGCATACTCTTAACCATGCATGACTTTGATAAAGCTAAACTCTGCAGATGAATAGGCCTACCCTCCCTCCACACATCGACGGCACACTTCATAAGGCTCCACATTGCCTTGGCTTCATTGTGGGGGCTTGGACTTTGGGACAATGGTGTTCTGATGCTGCATAAAATTAGAAATGGGTTCAAAAGCCAGTATTTTCGATGCACATACATCACGTCGGCGTTTTGTCAACTAGCTCATTGTTCTGTCTAAGCCGTCTGAATGGGGACAGGAACGGAAAGGCAGGAAGAAAAATGAAGGCAGGGGAAAAACGTGGTGTGAAAAATACACAATCAACGATAGAATGTGTTCATCTTTGCTCATCAGTCATTTTCATGTTTTGTGCTACACCTGATCTGAACAGGCACACTCACATTGTGGTACTTCTCTATCGAGTTGCTTAAAATATAGAAATAAATTAAACACTAAAGTTTCTAAAGTTTTGACCAACACAAGTGGACCCCACACACATTTAGTTTGCACTCTTGTATGTGGGAGTGGAGGCTATGGGGCCATCTCTGGTGACTCCAAGTGGGTTGGATAGCACAGTAAGAGCTGTGTGTCGGTGGCATGTTATGTAAAAGTAGTTGTTGGACTTATTTCAACCTGAAGGGTCAATTCAGACACACTTGTGAGCTGTAGTGGATGAACACAAACAAATATTTGACTTGACTACTAATATAACCAGTCTTTGCAGAGACAAAGGACTTTAGTAAGACTTTGCAGAGCCTCGGCACGTGTGTTTTTGCTGCAAGTAAAGATCCAGAGTCCGGTACACTCCAAAATTGTAACATTACGTTTTCAGCTGGTGCTGTTCACTTGTATCACTGTGTCTAACAAACAAAACGCTGTGAAAAACCAGACTACATCCCACTTTTTCCACAATATTCTGATCTTTTCTCCCTTCCAAAAAATCTGATACGTATCCGATAGTTTTCAGAGCATCTGCTGTCTGAACATGTCAAATTTAATCCAACTTTTATGGCAATTAAATGTGACATAATTCTGCGACAGCAGAAACCAGAGGCTGTAAATCCATTTCCAGAAACAAAACCCAATGCTGTAAACGGGTAGCCCAACTCCTCGTTTCCACTGAGCGCTCCACCATGGGTCGTAGCGGTTCGGTACACCATTTTGTCTGTTTCCACGTCATTTCTGGAACCTCTTCACCTGGAGGCCCATCGGACAATGTTATGGTCAGTCCATTGATTGGGGGATAGAACAACATCAAGAGTTACTACTTTGTCATATTTGTCTTTAGCTTTAGCATATACTTTAGCTGAATGTTAGACGTTTGGGTCTCATCCCACCTTCCCAGTGAGTCCACTGAAACCTTTATACCAGAAAATAGCACACTGAATCGTAACAACTCATGTTGTCCCACTAAGTAGAAACAAGTCATTACAGTACATGCAGTGTGGGAGATCTTAATGATGACTCTAAATCGTCATAGAGCTGCCTTTTAAAAGTGTGTTTATCAAATGAATATTATTAAAAATGAGTAATGGAACAACTTTGTGTGAACAGAACGTATTTTCCCCTGTGTGTATAACTAATTGTTACCAGCAAGCCAACCAGCAGATGTCACGTCCTGAATACTGAAGCACAGATATAGAAAAATGTCATTCAAGGATTAAAAAAAGGGAATTTAAAAAACCTGGAGCTTCCATATTTTACAAAATGCAATAAGAGGAAAATAAAGTCCAATTTTATGCACTGCTTACTTTTAAAGAAATCTGTAACATGTTGCATCTTTGTATTTCATCATCAAGGTAATACAAAGCCTCATCTGAACACATGAGCTTACAAGATGATTCAAAAAAGGGAGAAATATGACAGTTTTGGATGATGAAAGATAAGCTGATGTAATCAGTTATTTTCCTATTCACAGTGAATTTACACACGAGCATTCAGCTCATTAAAATTATCACAATAAAAGCAGCTGCCACAGACATCTGACATCTGAACCCCGGACCCGGGCTGCATGCGTGCCAGCTGATAAAGAAACAATTAATTCAAAAGTTATTCTTTCCCAGCAGACGTGTCCAGAGGGAGAAGGGGGGAGGGATTTTGTTGTTGGTAGAAGAAGAAGAAGAAGTGGGGATGGTAATTAGAAAAACAGCAATTATTGCAGCAGTGATTTCTGCTCCACATCTCACATTACTGTATCTGCGTTTCCGATACAAACGTGCGCAAAACTTTGACGTTGTTCTGTTAATGTTGAAAAAAACCCACAATTTTGCGATTGCAACAGAAATAGATCAAATTAAAATCACACGTGAATAAGTTCACTCGCTAAATCTGGCTATTGTGTTGTGTTATTTTGCCATGGATTGGTTATGTAATACAGATGAAAGCAGTTATTTGAAACAATTTAAAAAATTTTATTCTGTTCCCAGCATTTAAATTTTGTTATTTAGTTGTGTTTGGTTTGCTGTTAACTTGCAGTAAGAAGGTCACGAGGGGGTCAGGAAGTCGAGCCTGCGGCTGTTTATTTCTATAAACCTACTTGTGATATTTTCATACTGGCTGCTGAGGGACAGAGGTTTGAAGTTGGTTCAAACTGACTCCTCACTTGGACAAATAAATGTCAATATTCTAAAGGTCTGCAGCAGCGTAATATTGTTGAAGCGTTAATATTTGATTTAGTTTCTGCACAGCCTTGTGCTGCATAATAGTGGAGGATTTGATTCAGTTTATTTACATATGTTTAAATTTGCAAACTAGATCTAGATCAGTTTATGGCTCAGGCTGTATAATCTCCCACTTGATAGATGCCTCATTCATCTTTAAATGAAGCTCACTTGTCAGAGTTATTGTTGCCGGAAGCAGAGCTGCTCAGCTTACCAACGCTGAATAGATGGAGAAGGATTCATAAAATTATCGCTTCGTCCTCTGCAATCCTCCATGCCAGAAAGGCATTTCTTTTCTGCTTGTGAGCAGCAACAGAAGACAGGACTTCAAGGACTCTGCAAGGACTCGGATACTTGAAACCCCCGCCCTCCCCTCGCTTATATCCTCACACAGAGACAATGACGACTCCTCCTTCCACCTGCCCGCGTCGTTCTTGTCCTCCGGTATGACACTGAGAAATGAGGGCTGCTCTGACCTTGAAGCAACTTGCAAATGTGCACCTAACTGCTTGGCGCTCAGCTACAGCGCATCCACACATGCTCCATCACGTGTTGGGGAGTACATCTGCAGTGGAATGCTGTTTTTAGGTCCTCTGTCCTCCCCTCCGGGGGTTCATATCATCACAAGGTCCAGCAGTGAACGTAACCCCTCGTCAGCTCTTTTCCTCCACCTCCCTGACCATCACACCTTTAGAATAATAAGTGTGTGAATCAGCTGCTCCATCAGCAAACGGCAGCACTGTAACCCCTACCCTTGCCCTTAAGCGCGACCAATTAGCACCTCCCCTTGTTTCGGTTTTGCCCCAGTGGTTGCTCCGGATTTTGTTCATGATCCCAACTACACAATGAATGTCATCGCAGGCTGGATTAGGGTCCCGTCATTCATTACTTACAGTTTGTCTCTGAAGGTACAGGACAGTCAGATAGTTGAGGGTTCGCAAGCGTTGCTTTTGGTTTAAACTGGGCTATGCACCCTTGGCAGCCCATGAGGTTTGTCTTGTCTTTCAAGGGACGCTTGAAAATGCGCAGTGCAGTGGGAGTCCCCGCTGTGGAGGCAGTAGAAATTGAAGTGGAAATGACAAACGGGACTGTGGAGCCCCAGATGCCAGGAAGGACAGAGCTCAGGGGGAAAAGCAGCCGAGTCTCTAGAGGATAAACTACGTGAGGAGGAGATTTCTCCTCACCTTGAAGGGAGCAAATCTGACAGGCAGAAGTCACCGTCAAAAAAATGCAGCTGAACTTGAATACATACTGTTTTGGCTGTATATGTATCAGTTAGTTCTAAACCTTACAGTGCTATAAAAATATGCACACCCCTTGAGTCTTTTCCAATTTTTTACAGCCCAAACATTAATGTACTTTATCTGGATTTACCGTTAGACTATCACAAAATAGTGTTCAATTGAACTCGAAGTAAAAATTCATCTCTTACATCCTTGCAACAGGACCTTGCAACTCGTTTCTGATGGTTAATGGGCAGGAGGAAACTAGAGTACCTGGAGAGAACCCAACCATGCAACCATGAACCCAACCAACTCCCTGCATTTGGGCCCCAGCCAAGAATCAAACCCATCACTGGCTTTCAGAATTTATGACCTAACAAACGGAGTCAACCTTCCTGAGTCAACACTTTGTAGACGCATCAATGTAGAAGGTATAACTCATATGGGGTTTGACTCTTTCCTACCATCTAGATTGGATGTAAAACACCAATGGCCAAACATTTTCAAATCTTTCCCCAGATTTTCAATTACATCTAGGTCTGAACTTTGACTGGACCATTGTAACACATGAATAGGCTTTAACACAAATCACATTATTAGAACTCCAGCTGCAAGTTTCAGGTAATTTCCCTCCACTGTCCAAACAATTAAAATTGAAAATGAAGTGTCACTGAAATATACAGTGCATTTAAAACACTGACCAATTATGTCATGGTACAGATTACATGCTATGTATTGATGTACGCAGGAAATGACTAGAATCTCAATTGACGTGATTTTTGAGGTATAAAACTACGACCTGACTTTTAAGACATCGCCTGGAACTGGTCCCTGTTTGAACATTTCCTTAATTAAACAAACTTTTAAAAAATTTGACAAGCTGATGGATTACACTGAAAATAAATGACATAATTTAGACCCTATTTACTTATTAGACACTTCTGAATACAGTTGGTTGCACCAGATTTTACCATGCATCATTTCCCTTCCATTTTATGATTACAGCCTGGTTTGTGTTGGTTGATCACATCAAACTCCTTTTAGTCTGACTGATTGTAGCAAAGGGGTGTGAATAATTTATAGACAGTAAATCTGAGAACGATCAAAAACACAGCTGTTTTCAGCTGAAACATTCACCTTACGACTAGCTGGAGTGTTTATCCAGTCTTTTGCCTTTAGGCCCGTTTCCAACGCCACTGAATGGATGGCTTATTGTAATGCTCAAGGCTGGACAGAGTATAGAAAGCTTGACGTCTTAGAAACATAAAGTTTCCACATAGGAGTGGACTCGAGCATGATTTCACCTTCACTCACAACTCTCAATCAAGCCACTTTGGATACGCCATAAAGCAAGTATGTGGCTTAGCAACAGTTTGTCGAACCAAACAATGTTTGGTTCGACGAACAGAGGCGAGTTTTGGCGTGTGTCCATAATCAACAGAGCAGATTCAACCAGCGGTGTCCTACCTTCTTCAGAGAGACGTTGTACAGACTGTCTCCTCTATATTAATTAGGAGAGTCAGATGTTTAGCTTTGATATAAACCCAGCAGGAGGAAGAGTGATGTGCTTCATCAAGAGATTAGAGATATCAGAGCGACTGAATTCTTGAAGGTGTGTGTGGGTGGCAGCATTACAAGCAGCAGGTGGGTGTGAGCAGTGGAATAAAAGCCCAGTCAGTTCAACGACAGGGTCAGCTTAAATCTCCTTTTTTACTATTCCTTCTATATACTAGAGTTGCTCTTTGAAATTCTTCTGATTTCCAGCAGTCAATGCTATTGGAGCCTTTGCTGGAGAGAGGAGGTAAGACTTTTTCTGTCTCTGATGTTAATCTGAGTCATGGGAAAAGTAGAAAACCTGCTTATATCGAGTCTTGGTCTGAAAGCAGCATCACAGCTGCAAACCCTCACCCTAAAGCACCTTTAGATGTCAAAAATTGTATTTAGTTAAGTATCAGTGCTAAATAAAAAGTTTGTTGCCCTAACCGTAAAGCACTAATTACAAACATTAGTTCTGCTAATGCTAAAGTGGATTCTAACATGATATTTAGTAGACTATGTTGCTAGACGCCATATTGCAACATAATATATTGCCCTCTATAGGGTCAATTTTGTCATTACCTGTACTGCTTGGGCTCAGGAAGTGATTCTTTCACTCCTGGTTTTGGTTTTATTGTTGAGTACTGCTCACTCTGTCGATAACCAAAACTCCAACACATGTCGAACTTTATTCAACTGAAAGTTAACAAAACAGCCAACAAAATTTGAACTTCAAAGTTTATCTAGAAAAATTAATTCAGGGCAAGCTACACGTTTTCACATTTAGTAAAAACGCTAAAGCGCAAAACAAAATAATTAGCTCTGCTCCATAGGAATGTTTATTGCTAGAAATGTACATTACAAAGAAGCACATAAGTTTTTCCATGTGCTTCACAATTATGAATAATTTCCCAAATAAAATAACTTGCAGGGTTTTTGTGTTCAACAAGAATTTGGCGTCTTCTTGGAGGATACTTAACAAATTGGTAGGTTTCCATTAAGCAGTTTACAAATGGTCTATACGGTTGGGGCAATCCTAATATTGTCCCAATATCATACGATGTTTTAATGTGGGATTATCCAGCAGTTTCATTAGTTAAGAAGTTAAATTCTTTAACTTAATGATGTTCTTCGTGGTGTAAAGCCTCACCCTGACTCTGCTAAGCTCTGATGTTTCAACAGTTTTCGGTTCATTGGAGGCTTGATGGTTTTTACAGGCTGACATTATGCTTCAAAAATAGCCTGTTTATGCCCCCAAACTCAGCCCTAAAGGAAACCAACTGGTTTCAATGTTTTCTATCCGTTCTGCTAAGAGCTGATGTCCAGCCAGAGGAATGCCAAATTGCACCAAAAACAGTATTATCACTGCACAATTTAATGCGTCCATTAATGTAGGTCTGTATAGGTTTGCTAATTAGATTGTTCTATGTACAGTATTTTCACATAACTCCCATGAGCTGTACCCAGAACATCAGACAAATGTCTTCAGCTGGGATTGTTGCTAAAGGTATTTGAGCTTCTATAGACGTCAACATTAAAGCATACAGTAGAAGAGCTTACTGTACGTCTCCTACACATTTCCATTGTCCATGGGATTTAGTTTGCTGCTCCGCAGAACAAAACAGTTTTCAGATTTTCCGCCCGGCGTTTCTTTTGAAATCATTTCTATTTACGTGAGCATTATTTTCACCTTTCAAAGACCATTTAAGTCATGAGCATTGTGTTTAAGCCTGCAGCAGAGAATGTTGTGTGTAACTTCAGCTAAAGGCATTATTTACTCTGTAAACCAGATCGTCAAAAAGTTTTAGGAATGTTACTATTCTCACTTGCTCATCTTATCTCTTATATAAACAAGCAGTTTTCATAAAATTTCAGCATGAAATGTGGCTTTTCTGGTTTATGTTTGAACAGTTTTTTGTGTTAGAGACTACCTTGATTTCTAAATATGCTTCCCGATAAGTACTCATTCGCAGTGCTGCTCAGAGATAAATATGCATTCGATTTATTGGGTTATAATGTCCATTTAAGGGGCATATGAAGCATCTTCTTGTTTGGTTGGTTAAAAATGAGCGTTTGAGGGTGAGATTGTACAGCATGCTTCCTAATGAGTCGGTTAAGACTAATACCAATGATGAGTGACATTTATCAAGAGGTTATAGATTTAGTACTTGTCTGTGAATGATAAATGTGGTCCATGTTCATCGTTCCTTGAAAGGACAGACGGCTCAGAACGTAATTAAAATAGTCCATAAAAACGAAAATGGGATTTTTAAATGTTGAAACTTGTTTCAAGGCAACTTACAGAACTTTTAAGTTCAGCTTATTTAATTGGGATTTTATGTGATATATCAACATGGCTTTCATAACTGTAATGTGTGAAAAAGCTGTACATTTAAAAACAGTGTGGGGTGCATATGTATTGAGACCCCTATATAGAGTAAAACCAAGTGCAACTTTGGAACTCATCTAATTTTCAGACTCCACCAGTGTGAAATTTAATCTGACAGACTCCAAAAACTTCACAGCTGTAATTGCAGTGAAGGTTCGTTCCATAAAGTGTCGAATCCTGGGAGATGCATAAACATGGAGGTCACATTTTTCCAGACTTTTCAAACATTTTAAACTATGCATCATTTTCTTTGCACTTCACTTTGTGTGTCTATCACATAAAGCTCGTAATGCATTTGAAAGACGTCAAGGATTATTATCATTATTATTACTGACATCCTAAGAAAGTTTAATCAGTTTATGAGACATTATACTGATAAGATCATACACAAGAAGCTGAATTCAAATTATTCTGGTAGAACTTAATAAACTAATAAAACTTTTATCATGCTTGGGGTTTAACAAAAGACTTCTTTATGTTGACTCAGTTCTCTAAAATAAAACAGGAATTAATTATAATTAGAAAAAGCAGTTTGGTTATTGGTTCCCCGTAACGAACGAACACGCAGAAGAAAATCCGCCACATCTTTGCAATCAGAAAACAGCCCCGGAGCTGTGTAAACACGTGTTTAAATCTGTCATCAGCAAGAGCCGCGAGGCTCTCCGAACATATTTGCACAGAAATAGCTCAGCTAAATTCACATTGCCGATTGTATTAGAATCTCCAGAAGTGGCTCGGAACAATCCTTTCATATCAGGCTGTTTAAAATCTAATTAAAAATTTAATGCAGTATCGCTATGAAATATTCAGTAATAGTCCATGCGTGGTATCTCTGCTGCCATAAGCCCTTCATCAGAGAGTGGGGTTATTGTGCATGGAATGAGAGGAGGGAGGAAAAACAAGGCTGGCAGAATTGAACAGAAAATTATCTGCCACGCAGTGTAATGACCTGCCTTCCTACGCCTGTGTAATTTAATGCTGGCTTTGCAGGTCACACTTGGTGGTTGTGTAATATATGGTGCTTTACATGGAGGGTCATGTAAGCCGTTAATGAGAGAAGCACTGATGAGGTCTTGAAAAGTAATAAAGTCCTCTCCTAGGAGAAGCCCTCTGTCAAAAGGCCACCCATCCTCTTTAGTCTCAGGGTTGTATTCCTGAATGTTAGCTACACATTGATGCTCTTTTAATTTAAGCTGCTCCAAGGAATCAGCAGTTGAGCCAAATGTTGCGATTTTCAGAAGGACCAGACCGTTTTCTGATCAGTGAATAGACCGACTTCCACACTCTTCTGTGTGGAAGTTGTTTCTGTGGGGAGAAGAGATGAGGTCAGTGCAGTGCTTACATTTAACTTTGTGGGTATAAAAACAAGCATTCATACCAGCTTTGGAGACATTTTGTTGACCTGGATAGTAGGGATACACAATTTTATTGGCATTGTATCGGTATCAGCCATTCCGTCAGAATAATTCACCGATATAAAATTGTCACTGGTTTATGATAAACCAGTGACAATGATGCCTGCAGCACAACGTCTCAAACTGTTAAGTATTGATGTACGACTGATGTGCTTTTCACTTGTTACTTGTGAACAGGTTTAGTTTTGTGAAGATTTAGAAATTTGCACTGTTTGAGTTTTGTCATTGTCTTAGAGAGCAGATGTCATGAATGAATTTGACATTAAACATAATGCAAGTTGAAAGTGTGGCATCATTTTCAGCCTCCTTTTTAGCATTTTGCATTTGGTAGCAGACTAAATTGACAAAGATAATGCAGCATTTTAATTCCACAGTAGAGAAAGCCAAACAGTTTCAGTAAGTAGGTATAGGGGAAAAATATATGTATTGGTTATTGGCCAAATTAGTTTTAGTATATCGGATGTTCTTGGTGTGTTTATTGGTGTGGTTAGTGAAATTGAACAGAAAAAGGTGAGTAAATAGTTAATTTACAATCGTATCAAATATGGGGGAAGTTCATTTTTCACTGGCAGTTTGCATTGCCTGATTTAAAAACAGCTTTTTGGATTTACTCTTGTTTCTGTGCTTGGTATTAATAGGTGTTTGAGCTGAAACATTTAACGAAATTATGTTAGAAACTTTTCTATGTCGAACAAAAGTCGTTTCGTTCACATAAGCGCAAAGAAACGGAGCATACGGGGGTGTTAACGTCCCGCTTTAAGCACTTTGCACCTGCAGCAGATTTTAAATTATCCTTACAATGCATTTTTCAATAGACATGTCTTGATAATATGTAGTTAAAGTAGTTAAAAGGATTAGTCTGTCCTGCATGACTACCGTATCACTTGGCACCATGTCAAAGATAATTAGGAGTCATTAAAACGTTTTCTGGGCGAGCTCTGTTCATTTTCTGTCTCATTGCACTGAAAGCTCTATTGTCATTCAAGCAGCAGAACAAGACGATGAGGGTCACGCTGTACTTTTTTTTTTTTTTTTCCCTAGGATTATTTCTTAGCTATGAGCGGTGTTAAATCTATCATCGGTGCAAATCTTTTGCACAACTGTTCACAAACCTGAGCACAGGAGTTCAGCAGTGGCTTGTTAATTGGTGAGAAACTCTGTCACACACACACACACACACACACACACCGGGTGCATAACAATGTTCCACCCACGCGCACACCTACACAACAGGCTTTTGCTTTTGGTATTTTGCTCCCACAGCGTTGCGAGTTGTTGGTGAAGATTTGCACTTGTGTCCGTGGCAACGCAGAAATGCTTCTTTTTTTTGTTTGTTTTTTTAAAAGACATTTTTTCCTAAAACTTTTTCCTCTTCCACATTTGCTGGGGATCCGCAGATGAGGCAGAGAGCCAATGTGCGATAATTGCCTTTTTGTCAGAGCGAAACAGTGAGCCAGAGGAGGAGTTCAAGGGTGCAGCCATCGCTCAGAGCTTAGACTCCCTCCTGCTGCTGGATTCAGTTTTTCTCCCCACTACGTTTAGGTAAACAGACAGCATGGGGAATAAGGTGGCTGCTGCTCAGCAAAGGAGATCATAAACTCCTGCGATGGGGGAATTGCAGGGAACCATTAAGCTTACAAAATGAATTTTTATTGGCTGAGGTCACACACTGTGTTTATTTTCCCTCTGCTCTCTTTGCACCTCCAACGTAGACAAGAATCAAGCCTGTTTCTCATTTGCCACACACTTGTTTTTGGGGGTTTTTTTTCTTCCTGTGACTTGTTAGAAACATATTTGTAATCTCAATGGAGAGCAGCTGAAATAATCGAATTTTACGACCTTCAAAAAGTTAATGAAGTTGGGAGTGCAACTTTTTCTGCTTTTTCAGTGAATTTTTCCACACATCCTCAACGGGTGCCGTTCTGAATAATGCTAGAAGCTTAACTAATAAGGAGCCATATCACAACAGAGTAAACATGCTAACATTGGACTAGCACTTCAGCAAACTGCACTAGATTGAAATATTGTTAGCAGAAAAAGGTGGTGTCCTAAAGACTAGCTGAATGAGTTGAACTTACAAACAAATGAAGAACCTAAATGTGTTTCACATGAAATTATATCAGAACATTATGGCTTTCTTTACCTAGCTAACCTGCTGTTAGCCCTTAACGAGTTTAGCTCATGTATTGGCCTTTTTATGGCAAATACCAACAGTTTGCCCCACTTTGTGACTCCACTCTTTGCAGAATTATTGCAATTGAGACACATTGGACATGTGGGGAGCAACGAACGACAGCGACAGACGAACGTCTCCGCCACCCTCAGTGAAACCCAACACACAGGACGCAACAACGGCAAAAAAAATGTCAACATCTTTCAGCTTTCTTCAGTCGCATTATATGTGCAAGATCAAAATTTTGCATGATTTCACTCAAATTTTCCTAATTTCACCTCACAAGTGGGTCAACCAATATTTTAGTCGGACATTGATGTGACAAAGTTGGGTCTCGGGTGTAGAAAACCACTCTGGTTCTGTTATAGGACCAGTAGAACTGAAGCCAGCACCAGCTCTGGTTAGCTCTCGGTGGAAAAACCCAAATTGAGACCTGAAAGTCTCAGGTTTTCTTGAACTCAATGGGACACAGAGTGTTTCTCACAATTCTCATTTAGGTATGCAGAGCAAAAAGTTTTGACACAAAGCGACATCCAATTAGCATATGCATAACCCCACAAATCCTCTTTTCTCCTCTGCTCACAGCTCTTCCTTTCATACACACAAAAACGCTTTGATGGCAGTGGGGTGTGTGGCTTCGTCACCTTGGTGTGATGTGGCGTATTGCTCAGCCCCTCCAATATTCTCTTTGATGTCACCAATATGTCAACGGTAGTCCAGACTGCGACACAGCCATGTGTTCAAAGAGCAGTCAAACATCATGTGCAGCAGCTAATGAGCCGAGCAGGCATCATTCCTCATGTATACCTGGTGTGCGCTTTGGTTTTTATTCACCTGCTCTTCACCTGTTCCTCAGTTCACGTTGCCCTGTGGAAGTATTGATGAAAGTGAGTGTTTGAACTTGACCACCAGATAAAGGAAATTTCATTGGAAGGTGGTGGGTGTATCGGTATTCTGTAGAGATGGACCCTCTCTGCATGCACTTTCCCTGAAAAACTCGTTGAGCAAGAAATGGTAAAAAGCAGGAAATTATCCAGATGGCTGACATGATTAGGAGAAAATTGTTCTGTTTTAATTGCCCATATTTCCCCTTCCAAGTTGATTTTCTGAAAGTTATAGTCAACTGTTAAATCAGTTAAAATAAATTAATGAAGAAAACATTTTACACTTCAGCCACCTTCACTTCTAGGTGATATCACCATTGGGCCTCGACTCTCCACAACTTTGAGCCTTTGGTATTTCTCTATGTCTTATGGTCCTTTTTTCTTTGTTTCTTGGTATCACTGTGTGTGGATTTGACTGATTCATGGGCGTTTTGGTTCATGTTTGGTGCAGTAGAACCCATCCTCTATAGTTCTTGAGCTGGGAACCTCTACTGCCTCTCTACTCTCCTTCAGTCTATCCTTCTCCACCCATTGGTAGCTTTTCTTTCATGTGCCTTTGACAAAAGCCACACAGGGGCTTTTCTTTCCATAATGGTTCCTCTTGGTCCTCTACTTTCGCATTGGGCTGTGAAAGTAGAGGATCATAAGCCCCTTCTACACGGGGTCACTGCCACTTTAACTGTTTCTTCCTCAGTCAGCACCAGTCAGATTCATCTCCATTTTCAGACTATACGCGGTTCTTCACCGTTTTTTGTAACCAGTTCAGGAGTAGTACAAGTCAGGCAAATTTGACTGAGTGAGGCTGATTGAGTGAGGCTAGGCTTGTGCATTATCAAGGCTAGAGTAAGGCTTGACAATGCAGAAGGGGCAATAGGGAGTGATCTTGTTGTTGTACTTCAGGTTCTTGTTGTTCCATTCTGGTTTATGGCTTTAACACTAACTGGTTTCTGGCTCCCCTCCTTGCATCTCAAATCCAGTCTCAGTCTGTTATGCTGACTCACGAGGCACAGGAGTGGTAAAACCTCTTTGAGAAGAAACTTCTATCACAGGATAAAGTTAGTTGGGTACATTCAGCAAACACGCTCGTTAGATTTACCAACGGACAGATATCTGGAATAATTGGCCATTAGTAGGGTCTAGGAACACATAACGACAGCAGTGCATGTCTACATATTGGTGTTCACGTGTCCATATGTGTGCTTGTGTATATATGTAGGAGGTGGCAGTGCAGGGTGATCTGTACAGTCATTAGCACACAGCAGGTTAGTTGCGAGGCGTGGAGCTCTCCTGCAGCGGAGGCCACAAACCGGGGCTCATTACGGTGTCTCAGTTCAGATCCAGGCCTGATTTGCTCAAGTTCGGGTGACTTCAGTTTAACGGTTTGTGCCGTGGATGAAGAATCAGCATAACAAATCTCATTAAAAGGAATAAACCTTTAAATGGCACTCAGGTCAAACTGCAAGAAGTAAACAAGGTTAAAGTTAGAATTAAATAATGTATTTACATTTCATCCATACAAGCTAGTCACAGCAGAAAGCCAATTTAAAAATCTAAGAAAAATATAGAATCACTAAAATGCCTATATTTCTTCTATTTTCTCTTTTTATGTTTAAACATTCCAGAATAAGATTTTTTTTTAATTAGCTTAATTATGGAGGCAAAGCAGAAGTATTAATTATCCTAAATTATAGCATATTGATAATGTAGCACTAAAGTGTGGCTATCCTTGGCTTATTTGCCAACTTAATTTTTTAATTTTATCACAGTAACATTTAATTTTATAGTGTGCATACAATTTATTGTAGTAGCAATATGCTACTTAAATATATTTTTATGGCTGTTCAAGATTTTTTAGCAAAGTAAAAAAAAAAAAAAAAGTTTTTGAGTGACTGCTGAAAGTTTTGGAGTCTGATGTAAACACCGTTTAGTGGACAAAAGGTCGAGTAAATAAAAAGCCTTTAAGAGTTCCACATGTGGGAATTGATTAGGGTTTTGGGTTTGGGTGCAGCCTGTAGAATGTGAAAAGATCACAGGAACACAGTAAACAGAAAACTGAAGTGGGAGGTAAAGGGAATAAAATCCGAAAAAAACCCCCGCATTTTTAAAGTTTTGTTCCTATTTTCATGCATATCTAAAGGCCAGGTTGTTGCTTATTTTCAAAGCATACAACAATTTGTATTATTTTTGTCGATAGGGCTGTTCAGTGGCTTGCCGACTGACTGGAGGGCAGTAACTTGTTTTACTTTGTGCTACATCAGTTCCTTTGAAGCGACAATAAAGCACAGCTGACGGCTTTCATTAACGGGGAAGTGGAATCAAACCCCAGGCTGATTCCACTTGCAGGCTGGGATTTCCAGCAGAACGTTTCACTGAGGTGTTGATGCTAGCAGGTTTTAAACTGTGTCATCAAAAACACTCGACTAAAACCAACACAGATGCTCTGTATCTTTGAGTTTTCTGCTCTCAAAATAAGACGTGAGCTTATATTGCGGGGGGAGTCCTAAAATTTGGTTTAAAGAAAAACTTGAAGTAATGACCTCTGCGTTGTTTTTTGCTGTTTTTTTTTTTAAAGCTCAGTACAAGATCTAGGCTTTTAGAAGTAAAATAGGGAATGTGATTAATCTGCAGTGCGTCAACGTTGATATGCAAACTAGCCCAACTAGTGGAAGTGTTAAAGCAATGAAAGACGACAAACTTTAAACCAAGTTCCTACCATCCATTTCTGTGTGGCTTTAAAATTAATCACATAACTTTTTATGCAAATTAGAAACTAATTTCCATTCAGCTCTTAAAATAATAGGCTTTTTTTTTCTTTCTAGTGGCACAGTAAGGAAAGTGACACATTAACCAAGGCATTCAGAACCAGGACAGTGTTTGATAAACAGTTATTTTTTGCTCACCCTCTCTCGCTGGCAGCCGTACTTCTATCATGTAATTAAATCTAAACGAGGACTCTCAGCAGCACAGCTTGATGGGTCTTGCTAATTGGTCTTGCTTTAGAAACCATAATCAGCGGCGCAGTTTCTGGAAAATGGGTTCTGCATTGTCTCTGCTGATTATTTCAGGCTGTAAAAGTATTGAACGTTATGAGCTGCTCCGTTCGGTCGCTGTGCATCCAAATCGACTGTGTTTGCTTCACATCTTCTATGTTGAATATTTCAAGTGAATCAGAACCAGATGTTTTCAGTCTCCTGCTCAAAAAACTGCAATTACTGTTATGACCAAGCTCAAAAAGTTGCTAAAGGAGAAGATGGAGGATTTACAGCAACTAAAGACGAGTTAAAATAATAATTTTGCTCCAAATTGACCTTCAATAGAATTCTTCTTGGGAAAAAAAAAACACATAAATAATACTAATTCTAATGTTTTCCGTCTCCCAAGAACCTCCAACATGTAACTTCCTGTTCCCGCATGTTTACTTCTTGTATTCTCTTTCAACTCCTGGCATGAACAGCATTAAAGTTTCATCTTGAAGTCTGTAAACAACAGAGAGGAGAGAGCCAACAAAACCGAGTAAAAGATTTAAAAAGTGAGGAGTGACTCACGGCCTCCATCTCATCCTGTTATCCCAGCCATAAGCCGGGTCCGTTTTCACTTTCTGCCACAGGCTTTCAAACAGAACAAGTTGTCTTATAAGCACCGCAAAACTAATGGCAGCTGCAGTTAGCGTCAGCATTAGCTGAGCTTTAGCATTAGCAGCTGGGCTTAACAATTACCATCTTCCCCATTTCCTGGTGACAGTGCAGACTTATATTCATACATGTAGTTTTAGGTCCAGATATAGAAACAGCAGAACATACTTTAGTTTGGATCCAAGGATTTTCATCAGATGCAGTCTGTTATTCATCAAAACATTCAATCCTAATGCAGTTGTTGCCCCAACAATAACCTAATTTTCTCCAATTCTCACGTTGCAGGAAACAGAAAGAAATCTTCTTTTGTTAGAGCAGTTTTTCCAGTAAAACTTAGACACTCAATATTAAGCGGGTGGTCAATGCAGACTTATGTAAACTTTGTGGCTAAAGAAAATCTTTATTTCGCTTTAGGTCATTGGCATTTTCCCAAGGCTGTCCTATTGACGTTCTTCTTGTCCTTACTCGGAGTCTAATAGTTGTAGTAGTTTTGATCGATGGCTTTGTAGAGCGCTGGAGTCGACTACTCTTTTGGAGGTGAAGCTCAACATATAAACTTAGCTTTTTGAATATTAGCATTTATTAATGCCGAACTTTGAAGGAAATTCTCTAAATCCATAAACAAACTGCTCTTTCAACCCAATTAGGGAGGAACTTCTGTATCCCATATTAGGGCAGGACTCTGACGATGGTCAAGACTGGAATTATTAGCTGGATGTTCTTGTGCAAAATTAAGCAGTGAGACGTGATATTAAAGGTTGAAAGTCAAATTTATTTAACACAGAAAGTTTACAAAGGAAATCCATAGTGTTTTACTTAGTGATGTGCATGAAGAGCTGTGTGGAAAATAATTAAACACCTAAAACATGAGATACTAGATTTTTTGGGCCGTGTTCGTAAATATCAGGATATAGATGTCCAAACTAACCAGCTACCAGAGCAGCAGGAGGATTAAAACTACATAATTCAAACCACATGCAAAATGTTGAAACTTCAAAAACAATTATCGCTAAAGGTCCCATTACCCAGAGGAGGCCTGATACTGAATAATAAAATGTACACACTGCTTGAATAGAATGATTCAAATGAGCTCTTTGCACAAATAATCCCCCCCGCCCTCAATGCTAACAAAAACCCAAGAACTCAGAGTCAATAAAGCAACAGGCTGAATTGTAGATTCAGATTGGATCTTTAACAAAAGGCATATTTGGAAAGTCATTTCACTAATTAATGACTGGAAGAGGGTCCTTCTTTTATATGCGTCGCTAATCCGGTGTGTGGAAGATGTTCTCACTCAGCGGCTCGCTTCTTTATGAAAACTGATAGCCGTACACCGAACTTATTGGATTACGAGTGTTAGAAGATATTGAGACGTGCCGTTTCTCCCAGTCTTATAATATTTAATGAAATTTGCCTCATTGTTTGACTTGGAGTGGATTTGTAAAACACTATGTAACTAGTCGATACGCTCCTGTCTACACTCGATGACGGAAAGCACTATTTGGCATTTAGGAGATGGATAACTGCAAGTTCTGTAGCATCTGCTGCATATATCAGCCAATACGTCAGATTTATGGATCATAAAGTTTTTTTGAAAGCACTAAAACAACAGGGGTTTCAGGGTGTGTGATAGAAATGTGCATCGCAGCGGTGTTGACTTTAAACAGCAGATTCTTAACTCCTGGCTGTAAAAGCTGCGAGCGAACGCAGCATCCAGCCCATCACTTCCTCGAGCTTGACAGCGTGACTCGTTAAAATGATGCAATGAAACTCTCGCCGCTACCTTTTACAAGGAACGATTTCCCTACCAGCCGTACCAGGACTCAGTTTCATGTGTCATGGTTGTTGCATTTCCTGTGAAAAATGTGTTTCCACTGCCAGAATCACACGACAGTGGAAACCATAGACTACATCCTGCTGGGTAGTTTCTGTAAAAGTTTGGTTAAACTTGTTGGAATGGTGAGTCGAGGAGATCGAACCACAAGCAGCTCAAAAACGGTGGCCAAGCTTGATGAGTTACCAAAAAGTCAAAATGATTTTGTTTAAAGATGAATTAATGTGCTAACTACTTCAGTTCACCAAAGATGACCTGTGCTAAGAAGAGGCTAGCTTAGCACAGCTAGCCTGTGCTTAGCTAGTTGTGCTAAGTAGTTAGCTTAGCACAGCTTATCTTTGGTGAACTGCAGTAGTTAGCACACTGACACATCTTTAAACAAAATCATTTTGACTTTTTTGTAACTCATCAAGCTTGGTGCTAAGAAACTACTTGCTCCTTTATGAAAACTGATAGTACAGTGAACTTTGAGTGTAAGTGCTACAGTAATACTATAGCTAGATGAAGCTATCTACTTAGCTAGCATGCTACGTAGCGAGATGAAGCCAGCTACTACGCTTAACCAGCTAGTAGCTAGCTTATGTGGCTATTAGCTAGCCATGTAAAGTGTGAACTTAGTGAAAATAGTCAAACTATATCCTGAATTTTCTTGCTGTTATGATCCAACATGATCTGTTTTTATTACTGTTTTAATAAATAAAAGTTGAAGTTTTAGTTAAAGTGCACAAAGTAGAATTTTGGTTTTTTTCTAGTGGTACATTAAGAGGAATTTTAGTCTTAAACAAAAAAATTTTGAGCCTATGAAAGTCTGATTCAACCAGTATGAGGTTATCTTTTATCTTCTAGTTTTTAATTCGAAATTGAACCAAAAATAGAAATCAAGCTTATCCTAAGTTTATAATCCATGTTTGAGATCATCCTGCCCTTTATCAGGCTATCTAACCCAGTGTGCCTGGTCAAAGCCGTAACTGAAACTCGTTATTAAACCGGTTCATATTCAACTCAGGACATAAATGAAAATACTAATTTGGAAACTTGTATGTTGAAGCTTGAAATGCAATATTGTTTGAGGTTCACTTTTGAGGTCATATCAGTCAGGTTATTTATTTCAGTTTTACAAAACCATCACTGCTATATTTAACTTGTATAAAGAGATTATGGTGCATAATCATACTTAGACAGTCTTGTAGTGTCTTGCTTATAACTGAATCTTAACCAACAATCATTTCTGGGTCAGTGATCTTACTGAGTAAAGAACATTTTGCTTTTCCAGAACAGCTGTTTTATACTGAGAACAAATTACACACAGTCTGATTATTAGGCATTAGCTTGAGGACCTCTGATGGCAAAGCACTCCACTAGAGTTTATTTAGACTTTTAAACTATTTACATTTCTTCTGATCAAACTTTTAGAAGGAATCCAAACATTTCTTCTCTTGCGGCCGAGCCCTCCAGCCTGTACGCATTATGAATCCCGTCTCCATTCAAGTAATTCATTTAAAAACATAAAACACAACCGCTGTGACACTCTGAACCAGCGGGCCTGAACGGCAAGATGGCTTCCTCTCGATCCTGACATGCTTGCAGTGAGTTTATCTATCAATTCTTGTGTTAATTAAAATGAAGTTGCAATGAGCTCTGCTACAAACCGCAATCAGCCGTAATTAAGCCGATGATAAGACGATCTGGAGACTCGGAGCATTGATTATGGGTGTTTTTAATTAGTGATTTAATGAAAGTTACAATGCAGACCTTCTCACTGAATAGTGGAAACAAAAGCTTGTAGTGTAAAGCATTACTCACTGATGTCTCTCTGGTTGGAGTGCAAGAAAAGAAAGTTAAATAACTCTGAACAGAACCTGATTAAATGTACACATGCATGTATTTTGAGACTGTAATATTTGTCATGAGGTATAAAACCTTTTATTGAATTTCCTGACAGCGGTGTTGTGCAATTCATCCTTTCATATGAATTAGATCTACATTCACTTCATACCTGAGAGTCTCAACTCTTTCACCCCAAGTCTAAATCAACTCAGAATATTCACAGGTTTTGTAATAATAAGAATAATGCATCAAATTTAGCTTTTTGGTTTTGAATCAAGGTTATCTTGAACCTAATTTATCACATGAACATATAAAACTATATTTTACAGAATATACTATGCATGTAAAAACTAGTGTTGTACAGTTTAAGAAAATTCTACATGTAAAATGTTTCAAGTTATAAATGTGCATTTTTAGAATGTGAGTTGGCCTTAAATACATTAATCGCAAATCTTAAATTTTGTTGTTTCATGATTGTTTAATGTCAAATATTGTTGGGATTTTTTTCTCACCGAAGTTTTCCATCAGACAGAAATTTGAGTCGTGCAAAGATTAGGCAGCTAACTAACTTTTTGCATCCATCTTTGTTAAGCAGAATATATTGCCTGTTGGCTGGACAACATTAATTTTGGGTACTGACTGACTGAGGGTAGATACATTCTGTGCAAAAAGACCAAAAAACAAACAAACTTAAGTTTGTCACTACAGGGCTTTAAAAGTCTTAAATTTGATTTTCAGAGGAATTTGTTGTCGTGAACCATTAAAAGCCTGCAGTCTGCGAATCTCCTTGATGAATAAATGAAGCGCACCCTTTAACAGAGGAATGTGAGTATCTGCCAAGAATCATTGTAAATGCTGCTTGATGACGCAAAGGTTGTTGGTGAGAGTCGAGTTTAATTCAGGTCCTCAGTTTAAGTCGAAAGCCTTTTTTTGAGCAACTGGCCCGGGACTCAGGTCTGTCAATATTTCTGTCTGATTCGCACAGATTAAAACTGATTATTGTTCATAGTCCATAGACAGTTTCCCAGCTCCCAGATCAACCTTTCTGAAGTCGTTTATTTCCATCTTTCAGTGAACTCATCTTCACTCCTCTGTTGCTTCCCTCCCACATTAATCTTATTTTTTCTGCTCTTGCAGAAAAGCTCTTAAACTTGGTCAGTTTTAAGTTTCTACAAACAGTTTTAAAACACTTTGAGCAACTTTTGGAAAATCTTGATGTCATTTTGGGTCATTGTCAGTTGGGGTATTCAGGGTATTTTCACTACTAATGTAGTTCTATTAACACGTGTGATTGTGTAAGAAAAGACGGTAGAAGTTGAACAATCACTTAATGCTTCTTCTTTTCTCCACAGATGATCTCTCTTGCAAACTGGACTAAAATATTCTGAGGTTTCAAGCAGAACCAGACATGGATGCACAGCCTCACTTCTGCGTTCAGCTCTAATGGTGAGGCATGGCTCTTTTCTTTCTCACAGATGCATTTAAGACGAGGGAAACATGGAAAATTTCTAATAGAAATTGATCAATTTTGTTCCTACACTTTGCTCTCTTTGACGTATTTAAAACAAATTGTTTGAGTTAAACAACTTCAGCGAAAGTTCCTCAAATAAAAAGAAACTTTTTACTTACAAAAACATAATTTCAAGAATTCTTCATGTATTTTACATATTTTAGGGCCAGAAAAAATGATTTGGTGTCCTCAAGGATTCTTCCTTTTGGAAGGGAAGGAACAGGATGTTAAAATTTATTTCTGAAAATGATTGATTTCACAGGGTGGTAAATATAAAGAAACTATTTAAGGATAACAGTTTTTACTTTATTTCTTACATATTACAATTTCTCATTTCTGCCTGATAACGGTATTAGTATCCAATTTGTTGTCAGGGTAACCACAGAGGTTGCTTTGTTTGGCACTCTTTGTGATTTAAAAAGATAATTTTAAAGTTGGAAAAAGAAGCTTAATTTAATTTTAATTTTGGATCTGTGGTCATCAGAATTGAAAGGGACTTATTTTCTTCGTCTTTGAATCTTTTTAACTGAGCCCAAATTGCATTAACCTGCAGCTGAATGTTCCTGCTGTCTTTTGTGAGTTCTCTGTCAGTCAAGGACAGATTGGAAAAAAGCAGCAGGGTGTTGAAGGAACAATAGGACAAAATTAAACTGGCTAAAATTTACAAGTTTTTTTTTCTTCTTTATCCAGTAAAAAGTAGATATTTGGTGCTGGATTTTTGGTTTCTGAATACAGTTTTTGTAATAAACTACATAAATAACACCCCCTCAACATGCTGCTGCCACCACCATGTTTCACTGTGGACATCATTGTGTATTAAAGGCATTATTTTTAATTGACACAATGTCAGTTTTTTGTGTTTCTGCTAATTTCCTAACCCTACTCACACAGAAGATGGTGTTGGCCACACCAAATCGATCTGTCTCAGTCGGCGTGCACTTCAGCTAATCACTCAGATTCTCCGCTGTACAGCTGTCATAAATGATAGATCAGTGCCGAATCACTTCCTGTCACCGATAACATAGCGCAGTTACATTTTTCTCATCCATGCTGCATCATCCGCTGGGTGAACACCGCTATCTACTAAACAGATGTCAGTCTCACCAGCTCTCTATCTTACTTGCTTATAACATTTTAAAAGAGCATTTAATAAGGCTTGACTATCAAATTAAAGGTTATTTCACACTAGAGCTATTTGTTTTTGTTTTACATAGACAAGAGTTTGTTCCCTCAGAGAGTCTGCTTTGTTTGGATGGTTTTAAAAGCTCATCTAGGACCTGGTAGGGTCTGCCTGAAAACGTAGATCCCAGAAATCCTATGAGAAATTTCTCAGCATTCACTATCCAGTGAAATAGAGATGACTCAACTATGTGGTATCCTATAGCTCCTCTACATCCGAGATCATGGCTTTCAATATATTTCCAATTATAGTTGTGAAGGATTGCTTAGATTTAAATTGACCTTGGTGTTTTGATTGTTAGTAGTTGTTGGATTTATGAAAGGTCTGTGAGAACACGATCGTCCTATAAACACGTGACCAAACTTTGACTGTTCAGCTTCAAATGAAGTATGCTAGAAGCTTTGGCCATAGAAATGGGGTCTGTCAATCAGACCAGAACTCTATTTACTGAGTTAGTTCAGGAGTCAAATCGGGATGCCTTTCTTTAGATATTTTCTGGACTTTTCCCACTAGAGAGCCTGTTTCCCTTCTTTTATAGAACCCTATTATTAGGTAGTAGTAGGTAAGAGAAGCTGCAGAGGGTTGCTAAGTGTAGGCATGTTTGAATTTCCTTCTTGAGCCTTTTGCATCTGTGACCTTGTCTTATCTGACCTGATCTCAGAGTGTTTGACACACGTCTGAGCCTATTAAGTCAGTCCCAACTCATCTGAAAATCAATGAAAGCTGCAAGACACCAAAGAACTTCAAGAAGCCTGGAGGCCTATCGCTTGGACGGCTTTAAAAGAACCTCTTCTCCTTGGAAGACAGGTATAAAGAGAAGAGGCATGATGTAAAGCATCTAAAAGTGTTTCAGTGAAGCAGATTTAAGTTAACTGCTGAAATTTTGAGTCTAATGGGTTCTCCCAGAAGGCGTCACAAATACAGACACTTTCTCTTTTATTCACCATTAAAAGAGAAAGTATCCTGTATCAAAGGATCCAGCTGGTTCTCTTTTCTCCTTTCTCTGCTGCTCTTTCACTGCATGCAGTAAAGAAGAGTTAAGCCTCCCAGATCTCTGGTCGATGGTCAGACCGTTGTGGGACAGTAAAGCCAGTCAGAGGTTCAGTCAGTAAGTCATCTGGGAAGCCCAGTGTTAAAGAGGAGCAGACGGCCTGTAAACCGATTTGATTCACCTTCTCACAGTCCATGTCTCCTTAATCCTAATTAGAGAAATACTTTAAAGGGGTGTTGAGGCACCTAATGGGTGTTTTTATTTACAAGGTCGAAAACTTGACGCCTCAGCACTTGGCAGAAAAATCAGTCACTTGTATTGATTAACTGCAATGCCATTATGCCACTGCAGATATATTATGGTCATTTGGGCCTTTGGACAGTAAAAATCACAGTCCAGGAGTTTAGAGCCGTCTCATTACTCTGTCCCTTCAGCCACTCCCCATTTTTTCATTGCGACATTTTTGATCCTCCCACTCTGTCGTTCTCTCTAGATTTCTTTTGCATTTGCCTGCCCCCTTCATCTGCCCCGTTTCTTATTTGTAACAACAGGCTCTGTCAAAGTCTGGCCTGGAGGCAGGAATGTTTGAAAAGGTCTCATTAAAGAGCGAGTCGATGATCTAGACAGGCAGCTTGAGGTACAATCATACATTAGTGCATACACACCACTTAACCTTGTTCAGAGATCAGTCATTTCATAGCCTAACTGTAGATCCTCAATGTTCTGCATCTTCAAGCACTTTTTGTTCTGATGATATTTCCAGGATATAATCCATTTTATTAACAAGGTTAAGTAATGTTTTATGCACCCTGTAAAGCAGACAAATGCATAAATGCACCCACTCTGACTGCAGACTGACAACCATCCCTTGGCAACTGTAGGCAGAGTTAATAACTAAAGACTTCCAAACTTTAAGTGGCCTTGGTTCAACTTGAGAACAGTCACAGCTTTGGTTTCAACCAACTGCATTCAAGCCTCACATTAACAGGAGTTGGATGTAGAAGGGTAAATTATGCCTGGACTCCCCCCAGAAACATGCAAAGCCCGGTGGAGGGAGTGTTGGGCCTCCACTAGAGACAGTGAAATAAAACCTCAGGCTTTTGATCATATTTATCACAGTGCAATAAAAAACATGTTTGTCCTCATCTGCATAACAGTGGTGGTCACTGTACCAGATTGTAACATCTGCACTCTAATAGTGCAGTAAAATAAACATGCATCTCTACTCTAAACACCTAAAGCCACTAATGTCCACTACAGAACAGATGAAACGACCTGAAGTCTTTGGGTTCATGTTTTTGTTTTAAACTGAGATCAAAGGCGAAGTGGCCACACTTTTCCCCAACCTCTGCTGCTCATCATCCTCACCCATACGCCGACTCAAACTGTTTAGTGCAGCTGAAGCTGAGCAGCTCTGACGGGTGAAATCATTTATTTACCAGGGGGCGCGCTGGGCGGCGTGGCCTCTGACCGGACCTCATGCCGGCTGGAGATAACGGCCTCATCAGAGAGCCCTAGGCAGCTGTGGTCAGCCGAACCGCGAGTTATCACGCCACTCGTTCAGTCCACCAGCTCAATTCTGTGCTGGATCCGTGTGATAATGAAGTGGGATCGGTTTATTTTGACTTTGGGAATATCTTTATAGGGCAATAGACACCACAAAGAATTTCATTTCACTGTTGGAAGCATTCACTAAGCTGCAACATTATGCTCTTACTCTAAAGGGATTTATATAGGGTTTATATTAAGTGATAATGTTAAATTAATACTCCTGAAAATGATAAACATAAATTTGTTACTGTATAAACAAATAACATGGGAAAGTGCTTTTTATTTTTTTAATGTAATATTTGGTATATTAATTACTTTACCAAGCCATTTATTTCTATAGTTGGTAGCAATTTTGCAGGATTGGACTTCCATAGATTTTTCCCCCCCCAAAGATTTTCAGTCCACTTCTCCACTGTCTGGTGTACACACCGGAAACCTGGCAACTTTATCACTCTGGGCAAGGTCCGTACTCGACAGAAACTATCTGCTAAGCAAATATTCAATTAATCAAACATTATTTATAGAGGCTTTACAGAGTCAAGTGTAACACAAAGTGTTTTACAGAGATAAGACTGACACTTAACCAGTGAAGCCACACAACTAAACAATAACAGGCAGATAAAACAAGAGATTATTGCTAATAAAACAATAATTACTTAGTTTATAAACATCAATGAATTGATGTTATATTTTGATCAACTCTTATATAAACTAAAAGAAATGCAGATTAAATGAGGAAACACTTTAGATATATTTATGATGTAAACTGTATATTAACAGTAACAGTAAGACCTTATATTGTAAAAAATGAACAATATTCTTCAGGTATTGATCAGTGCCTGTCATGATCACTAAAACGGCAATAAAATAAATGCTATGTAAGAGACTCTAGATTCTAAATCTAAGTTCAAACATGATGAAGGATTTATTACCGGTATTTACTTTAAACATACATTATGTGTCACGTACCTGTTAGTTTAATTCAAATTCAGCTCATAGTTTCTGGGATTCAAACTCAGTGAGGCTCCATGAAAATACAGCCTTAGCAGGCAACATAAGCTCATTACAGATCTCAGTTTAATTGTTTTACTTGTTAATTATAAGTTGCATCAATGCCTGAAACACAAAACAGTATTTGATTCCACCTGGGATTTCAGTGGATTTAGGTTTGTATACAAACATGTTGTCAGGATTCATTTCTTATTATTGGCTTGGAAAAATTACCAGTGAGTTGTTTTCATTTCTTAATGAAACAAAGAGCCAAACAATCCAGATATTTATTTTAGGTAGCGCTTTATGCTAGCATAGATAACAACTGCAATTAACAATTAGGATTATGAGGATTATTTTTATCAATTACAAATCAATTATTTTCAGAATTGATTAAAGGGGACTTATGTAAAATTACAATTTTGCACATTTTTATGCTTCCAATTTAAAACCTTCAGAATGTGAAGTCACAAATCAGCAGGTACTGCTCCCCATTTTGCAACCTTAGCAAAACCAAAGCAACCAAATCAGGTCTCCACCACTGTGCTGTACAATGGCTGCTGCAAAAGATGAGTGTTTTGTTGTTGACTTACCACCCAGGAAACCACTTGGTGCATTATTGTTGGTTGTGCAGGAGGCCCCACTTCTGCTTTTCAAAGATATGCAGTTGTATAATTGTACAAATGTCTGCAGCCTTTTTCACATGAGTGTAAACGTTGTTAGGGGGTGTGGCCAGCAGCAGTTAATGGATTTAAAGTAACAGGAGGCCCTGAAACAAAAACTGAGCAGACTAAATTTGGTTATCTAACGATGATTTTGTGCAAAAAAATCATAGTAGGTCAACTTTACATCTCTTTTTTGGCCCATTTGTTTCTAAAGAAAAGAAGCAGCCTAATCTTTATGCACATCTTGATGAAAGGTTTTGACCTCCTCCCTCATTACATAGATACACGTCACAAGCTAGGCTCACATCCATTAAACTCACATTCACTTTTATCCAGCTTGGAGGTAGAAAATATACCTAGAAATTATGATAAAGTCAAAATACTCATTCAAATGTAGACCACAATGAAATCTTTTGGCCCAAACATAAGCCAATGATGTGTATAGTTTTCTGAATCCTGCATGCTGTACACCGACCCTGCCAGACCTCAGCTCTGGAGACTCTGCAGGATGAGTGCTGCTCCCTGTGCCCCCTCAGTAGGGACTGTTATTTACAGTGAGGAGTGCTGAAGCTGCATGTCCTCATCCTATGCTGCCATCAGCAGTGTGTGCGTGCGTCTCTGCGTGTGTGTGTGTGTGTGTGTGTGTGTGTGTGTGTGTGTGTGTGTGTGGTGAACGAGATAGTAGACGGGGTAATTACCACTGGACCCTTCATCCAGCATCCAGTCACCTCTTCAGTCTCAACAGAGCCACTAAGAGGAACTCCGTCAGCTCCAAATCACGGCACCAGGCAGGTGTGAGCACGGCTACCTGTGTGCACACAATACCATAAAAAAAACCTCCACTTTATTCTTTTTTTAAACATAAAGGGACATCTGCAAGTGAGGACAAGTTGGATAAAATTCAGTGAATGTTCTGCCTGCGCTGCATCGTGTGTGTCCTCCTCCGTTATAGCCCAGAGTGCTACGTGTTATCTCGACAGGTGCAGTTGTCTGCACCCTGCTGTATAATGGGGATGTGTTCAGCCTGTTCCATGCTGTATCTGTCTGGCAGCACTGAGATGGTGTTCACTGATAACTCCTAGTCCCTCTCCAACCCATTCCTCCCCCAAACTCCCTTTAAGAGGCAGGGTGAAGCACAGCGGTGGCGTTCAGTGAGCAGATTGCGACACCGTACATGCTTTGCTTGAATGTTTGCAGTGGAGCTAATCTTCCGTCCCCCAACAGCCTCTTTCCAGATGTTTACCGGGTTAAATTAATAAGTGTGAATATTAGGTATGAAAAGAGGTCCAGAAATGACAGCGTCCTTCACCCTTCCTGGCTCCCCTGATGTTAACATGACTGCCTTTTGCCAACAGGAGAGACGTTTAGAGCTGATGATTCTGATTATGCTTTATAACTTCTGCAGTCTTCCACATCTCCTGGATGAAAAATCCAGGAGACGTGGAGAAAACCTGAGTGAAATTACCTCCACCACCTTGGTGTCGAAAAATATTTATTTGTTTGGCAAAGCCTTTGGTTGGTCTGCAAAAAATTGACCTTGTGCTGCTATTGTTTTTAATATATTAATAAAAGTTTCCAGAAGTCATAGGTCAACCATGTTCTCCCACATTTAAGAAATCAAACACATTAGGTGACAATCAACTGCGCTACACTTGTCCTGCAAAAACTTTCATTGCTGCTGCTTTTGTTTAGAAGATATTAATGAGAGTTTATAACCTGCAGAAACTTATATCAGTATTTTAAAAATGATTTAATTTTGATCTCCCACCCCACGTCTATACACCTGTACTTCCACTTTACATTTCTGTTCTATTTTGTGTTGATCTGTCCATTAAACCTCAGTTAGTAAGAGTAAGATTACACATGAGAAAAAGCTTAAGGGTTGTAAATATTTAAAACCACATTAAACACTCCTGGTTCATTGGTCTTTGCGTTTTCTCAACTCAGCCTTACAGACGGCTGCTAAAAAGAACATTTCGTAAAATGCTAATATGCTAATTATTAAGTCTGATGAAATGCAGCAATTTTTCTGTGATGGATTCAACCTTCCTGTTTTCTACTGAAGCGTATGCATTAAAGTTTCCTCTAGAGTGGATAATAAGTATTTAAATATGAGCCTTGGTAAGGGTGATGTTATTATTCCAGTGTTAAGAGTGCATACTAGATGATTTACTGTGATTTCCTCTGGCGTCTTGTTAAAAGGACTTTAAACCAATGAAAGAAAAACTGACCCCATGTCTGATTAAAAATAGGGAATGGAAAGTCTCGAATTTTGACCTAAAAAAAAACGTGCAGGAAACCAGAGTAAAACCGCTGTAGGCTGACGACTGCACTGCATCCGTTGTTCTTTTTCGGGAAATAATCTCCAGCTCAAATCATCATTCATTATTCTTTCAGTGGAGAGCAGGGTGTACTTAGGAGGGATCTAATTTTATCAACCAAGTGTCTAAATTGCCAATTTGTGCCCAGAATGGAAGATCACTTACCCAAATTTTTCCTCTGTTCCATAATCAGGTGAAGTGGCGCTTTTTTTTTTTTTTTCCTCCATTCGATGTTTGCCTCATTTTTCAGAGTGAAACACTTTGACATGAATCATTGGCATGCCGTTCACTTCGCTCGGGTTTGCGTTTTGTCCTCGGAAACCGATGTGAATATATCTGAGCCGCCTGTCACTCTACTATTATTACTTTGTGGATGTTTTAATAAAAGGTTTCCTCCAGGATATGATACTCCCACAATAGTATGTAACACCAATTTATTGCTTTACTCACAGAAGCAGAGAAAAACCCAGTGAGATTATCCAGGTAGGCTGTTCAGATATCATCATAAGAGATGGAGAATGACTGTTTAAAAGGTAAAAGTTGACCAAAGGGACATCTTAGAGGTTGGTGTGTGGGTTCCACTGCAGGCTGATGTATCGATCGCCTTCTTGGATTTGTTTTTGAGTCTGAAAACAAACGCGTGTGGAGCTGTGTGATCCGCAGATTACCTGATATGACTGGAAATGAACTCTTTCTGAGGTGAGATTAGCTCTGAACTTTGAACCCTGAATCAATAAGTTCAGGATGAATGGCAATGAATCTTTAGGCAGGGATAGAAAACAGGATTTCAGCTTGCATCATAGCACGTAAACAGAATGCTCATCCTTTGACTATAATATTAATGAAATGCTGTAAAAACATAATTTAGAGTTTAGTTCAAATTTCAAAATGTGTTCACTTTGAAACCACTTTTCACTCTGTTGATACAAACATGAACCTTCTCACATATACTTACTTAGTTCCCACAAGTCTGAACTAGAAGTGATCCGCACCACTGAACCGCCATCTTGGTAGGCAAAGCATAGACGAACCACAAAGAAAGTAGCATACTCAAAAACTAATGGAGTAACAGTTGTAATGCACTTATATTTATAAATTATATGGGAACAAAGTGAGCACAACTTCTAAGCCTGAGGCTTGTTGATTGCTGTCATAGCAACTCCATAGCAACTGTCATGACAGTTAGTTACGGATACCTACCAAGATGGCTGCCAGCTACAAAGTTTCCAGAAGTGGCACATCACATGTCCATTTGAAAAATGGAATTGTCTTAGCAATAGTTGCTAGGTTGCCAGTTTTTGTAGCATTATGTTTAGAAAAATTAAAGTTGTTACAAGCCTCTTACTGAGAAAGTCATTGAAGTTTAATAGATAGCTATTAAATTCATAGGTAGCTAATGCATTTTGCAAAGAAACCTCCAGGTGAAGTTGGCTTAGAATGGGCCTCAAAATGTGTCCTTGGAGCATTGTGTGGCGTTGTCCCACTGCAGATTCCTGACGCTGCAGAAACAAAGCTGGCAGTGGCCGGCGAAGCAGCTTTTAAAGTACGAGCCCCTGACCGCGTTGAAGGCCGCCTCAGAAAACGAGCGCTCATCAGAAGTCGGCCCTGGATAATGCAGAAGTTTTAAAAGGCGAGCAGCGTCTCGCCCCGGGCTGTTCCGGCTCTCCGGTGACTCCAGCTGCTAGGTTTCATCACCGCCATTAATCCAGATCTTTGAGCTTTATTCCCACCTCGCTGATCCCTATCAGTCCTTAAATGCTTTTACTTTAACTGAGCCGTCTGGGTTTGCCTCGGCGTCGCGCCCAGCTGGCGTCGCAGACCGTTTTTACTCCGAGTACACCTCAGTGTGATTAACATAATTCATGTGTCATGTCGGGGCGTTGCCTCCGCTCTGCCTGATGCAGCGTTGAGTTCACCTGCTGCAGAACTGCAGTGTCACCCGGCGGACAGTCGAATGCATCACCGTCATGAATCAATTCAGCTTGCCTTCCAGGTAAATGTGACAGTTTCTCTTGTCAAAGTCAAACATTTTGATGCTTATTGGGGTTTTATGGGACAGACCAAAAACATTTATGTCTAAATGCAAATGGGAGGTTTTTGTTTTTGGTTTTTGGCTAGCTTGTTAGTTTGGTTGGTTTTTGTAGGGATGAACAGATAAATTAAATCACCCCAAATTTCCTTAATTTTCGGTAACCTGTAGCCCTGACACAATAAATCTTACTCCGATAAATTGTCCCCGAAATGATTGCAATAAGCGACAATGTTGTTGCTTTGAGTCTATTTTTAAGTAATATTTTGATCAAAAAGCAAGTTCATTCTCTCAAAGACAGTAAGCTTTATTTTTGACACTGGAACTGAAAGATGTTTTAAGTATCCAAAATAAAACACAACTGAAACCATAAAAAAATGTTTTTTTGTTTTGGAAAGACAGTAGTTGATATTGATATAGGAGAAAAGTCTGTTTTTTAAGAAAATGGCCGCTTATCAATTAATCGTTAGCAGATCGATTAACTCATTAATCAATGCATCCCTTATGCGATTAACTGCTGATTGAGACAGGTTTAGTAATCTGACAATAAAACGTGTGACTGATTTTTCTGTCTCCACAAAGGTTGCCGTTAGCAACAGTCATCCCATTATTGCCAACTTGGCAACTTTTCAGACAAAAAAAATTGGTATCGGTCAAATTTGGCAAGTCAGGCTTTTTAAAGATCAGTAATCGGCCCTAAAACTGTAATCGGTGCAGCTGTAGTTTTCACTAGTATCTAATTTTAGATACTAGTTAATTTTGTTAAGTTAATTCTTCTTTAAATCTCTCTGTACCTTCATCCCTGACCCGTCTGCTGTGTTCCTTGTCTCCACGATGCTGTTTGTTTACTAAAGTTATCTAACCAACCCCTGACGCCTCCACATCACAGAACAGCTGGATTTATCCTGACATCACATCACTAATGAGTTTGCTCAGGAAGGCACCGGCGTGCTGCATTTAGGGGTTAATGTAAATGTCAGCTGCATCTTTTGGAATCTGATTTGTAAAAGAAATTAGAACATTTGTCTTTTTCTTTGGGGTCCATAATGATTTGGAGACAACCAAACCGCCTTAGCAGAAGTTTGAGTAATCACAATGTCCTTTTTAGCCTTGTCAGTCTTGTGAGAACTTAGTTTGGCTGCGGCGCGCTCCGCCCCAGCACAGTTTGGGCTCAAGTCGGCTCTGGAGTGGGGATAGAGCGCAGCCAAATCTGTTGGCTGCTATTGATATCCCATTTCCTCTGTCACTCCAAAGCTGCTTTGCATTCAGAGGCTCCGCAGCAGGCCAGAGTGTCCAGCCTGTGGCCGCTAATACTGATTATCCAGCTGCTTGTGCTGCTCTTCAGCGATCATCCAGCCTTTTATTATGCGAGCCGCAGCAGCAGAGTTGCAGGCGCTGGAAGCTGTCCAGCCCTGACGTTTTAATTGTGCCTCTTCCATATTAAGTGGGATGCGAACCAATCTGGCCACTGCTTTTAAATTTGTCTCATTAATTATCCCTTTTTTCAGAGTTTTAAAGCTGGCAGACTTTACAGAAGATTGGAGTGAAAGAGGATCAAAAGCGCAGACAGCTTTTAGTTTTCTCTCTCTGTGACGATTCTACAGTCTGATGAGCGTTCACATGTGGAGCAGCAGCAGCTGGAGATAAGGAAGCACCGGCTGCGTTTCATACAATTCAGTTAACGCAACACTATAAAAAAGGAATGTTGGGAGTGTTAAATAATGGCCATTTTAATTTTATTTTTCGTTTTAATCGTCATTTGGGAATGTGTTTTCCACAAATTGTAAAGAAGTCAACATGTTGCCAATGAAAGGCACATAGAACTTAAGAGTACATTTCAAAAAGTGGTATCCAGTTTTAATGTTTAGCTACAACGCTAATGCTAATAACCTGCTATTGTGGATTTTAGGAATAAAGTTTACATACTAGCTCTTGCTCTACTTTTCTTAGTATTTTAGTAATATTTTATTGTTTGTTGATTGTTGATGCATAATATTATGTGTTACAAATCCCAAAATGGGATGTTTATACTTTGAAATCAGATTAATATAAAGTCCATCTGGGTGATACATTTTCCCAGCATTAGTGTTGTTGCTAAGCTAGCTAAATCTGGACACTTGTTCCGGCTCAAAGTTTTACCAACCATTTATGAGTTTACCACTTTTGCTAAGGAAATATTTGTATCTATAATACATGCCATAAATGTTTTAGCCTTACTTCTCTGCTGGATGCTAAATTCTTTATCTAAAACTCGTTGGATATTTTAAATGTTTAATGGCTGAACCAAAAACTGATTTTTATAGTGCACATATTTAAGTCAATTAAAAATTAATTTACAATAAATTTACATAAATAACTCAAATAATGTTAACTAATATTTAGAATTTAACTTGATCCATTTTGTACTCTGTAAAAAGTTGGTGATATCTAATAAAAATGGGTGTTTTCACTACACAACTTGCATAATTTCTTTGATGTATGAAAATCTAAAAATGGTTTTGTAGATGAAATTCCAACAGTTGTTTTTATGGGTTTAGAAAAGTATGGTTAGTGAAGAAAACCCAAATATACAAAGACAGCAGTCCATTCCTCACATCTCACAGCCTTCAGACCTTCAAGTCTGTTTGGTTTTGAAGGGAAAGTGTTTGAGTTCCTTCCCTCAGGCGACCTGCTCGCTCTGTAATCATAAAGCATACACACTCATTCTAATACAATACCCACTCCACTCTCTGGAGTTGTTGTTTTTTTTTTTTCTCTGTATGTATTATCCACTCACTTATATTTTTGCCAGTGAGTGATATTCGCAGGTCATGCCTCACGTTCAGATACTATTACCACATTATTATACAGCACTGTAAAGAACTGAACATTTTTGACAGCATTCCTTAAATCAGCAGTCATGAAAAAGCAGAATTGATGGAGGCGGCTCGCTATTTTTTCCCCCCGCCAGTCGTTAGATCTGTAATATGGAAGCAGGCAGCGAGGATGTAAGATGTCAGCGCCGACATCGGAGTATGATTTATTTACCTTCAGATGCGTCGGCCCCCGTCCCTCCGCCTCAAACACACGCGCCGCACAGTGCAGTCTATTACAGCGATCTCTTTGTTTTCCCTCACTGACTCATGCTCCAGAGTCACCCCCTCCCCCCACCCTGCCAGCAAGGTCACGCCACGCGCCACTAATGACTGCAATCAATTATCGGGCGCAACATTAAACGAGACCACAACTCCCACTTCTCTGTGGCCTTCCAGCTTTTTGAACCGAAGCATGGAGGTCAAAGATGATGCAGCTGATTCCTCTCACCCCAGGAGAAACGCAACATCACATCTATTTGAATGTCTGACTCATATTGTAACACTTATCACAAAGCACAGTGCAAAAATAATTCTGATTGTGGTAAACGGCCATTCTTGTAAACTGGGGATGCACCGATCCACTTTGTACACTTCCGATACCGATATCTGAGGTTTAGTATCAGCTGAATCTGAAATAGAAAAACAGAACTGAATTAAAGCATTAAAAGAAGACATATTTATTGAATTACAAATTTATTTGATAACTGCACCAGTAACGGCAAACTTAAACACGCCGAAGGCTTCAGAAGCTTAGTGAAACACAAAAAACAACTTTCATTTGTTCAGTCTGCAATTAGGAGTAGAACAGCCAATGTAAAATAAAGAATCAAAAGGCTTACTGGCTTGGTCAAACATATAAAAAATAAACAGGAACAAATCTCATTTCAAATGGTTCATGAAGTGCAAATAGTAGTTCTAAATATTCTAATGCAAAACAGAATTTGAACCTAGAATTTTATTCCTACAAACTTTAATAGAAACATAACTCAAACTACAAAACTTAAAGCAATGACTCATAAACTAGAAGTAAAATCAGTTAAACTTCCTTTTATGCAGCAGCTTTCCTCATGAATGTCCTGTGACGTAAAGATATAGGATGTTTTAGCTTTTCTCTCCATGCTTTCACAGATCTTAAGTCTCACAGTTGGAGAAGTTTGTGTTCTTAAAAGAAAAAAAAACATTTAAGAGTGTTTTAGGATCTCCCAGTGGAATAATGTTTGTGTCGTAAACTTCTAATAGATTTCTAGGGTGTTTAAGTCTTCAGATCTGGAGGCAGGGCTTCTTTCCACAGCTTATGTAACGATTCTCTCAGTACTAAGAGCTGAATCGGGGAGCAGCACACAGTGATTTACTTAAGTATTTATTTCTGTTCAATTTATTAATAATTTGTTTGATTAAATAGCAAACGTTAAAATGTTTAATGGGAATTTCATCTGACAGACAAACACACACCAATAAGTGGAAGGAAAAGGATACATGGTGTTTAACAGGTCGAGTTTAAGACCTTTTTAAATTCCACCTTGAATGAAATTTAAGACTGAAAAAACTATAAATAAAGGGGAACATCCTAAAGTCTGTTTGTGGCTCCTGGAAACAAACACTGCTGATAAATAAGCTGGTGATAAATTTGTACTTACCCATGATAGACTTTAAAAGAAAATCTAGCTAGCAATTTTTATTAGAAGCTAGTTAGCGGTAGCCTCAACCACCTCAAGTCATAAAATGCAAAATTGTTTCAAACTGTTTTCTGGTTAAATAGAAAAATCCAGCAAGAAGAAAAAAAATGTACACATACAAGATTACATAATACTGACTAAATTTAAGACCTGTGATTAACATATTTAAGGCTAACTTATATTTTGCATGAATTTAAGGCCTTTCAGGAATTGACTGGAAGAAAGACATTTGGATCTTTTTTTTATTATTATTGCTTAATGTCTCAGTAAAATGTGTTGAAGTTTGCAGCTCTATTGTTACAAAATATGATAGTCACAGAAAAAAAAAAAAAAAACTAATGCGGAGACAAAAAGAGTGTCTACCAACTCGCAAAGCTAAAAAGTCGGACATCTCTGAGAAATTCCTATCATCAGGTTGGTTTCAGAGCAGCTTTCTGCTGCAACTTTAATCATTATTAATATTTTAGTTTTTTAGTTCTGCACCAGGACATCCAGAGAGGATGCAGAGCAGCATGTAGACTAAGTGTCCTAACTGTGTTCGTCGTGGTCAAAATGAGTGAAATCCAAAGATACGACCGACTACGAGGTCTGGACATGTTAGGTTCTTATGATCCTGACAATTTATAGTTGCTGCTCCACAGCTCTGAAGTTTCTAAACTGGTATACTGTTAAAATAAGTGCAATGAGAATGAAATTTTCCCCCTCTGCTACAATCAGCCATAAAAAAATGTTTCCCAATTACTTGTGAGAGCCTTGAAATAAATTTAGTGCCTGATTATACAGGTTAGTTTTTATTTCTTTATAGTTTTAACTGTTTAAAAAAAATCACTCGAAAGAGCTAACGTTCAAGAAGTGCATGAATGTTTCATTACTGCACTGAATTTAGTATTCTGTTTCACCAGCTGACTTTTGCCACATGCAGGCGATCATAACATGAGGAGTAATGGAGCAATAACTAGTGCAGAAAAGCTCAATTCAGGCCTAAAATCCTTTCCCATGTGAAGGGGAGGGGGCGGCATTCAACACACCCAAGCACTTAACACCAGCATATGGTAGAAAGCCTGCTTTACTTCTCATCATTTTCTTTCACTCGATTCTCCTGTGGCTCGTCTTCGTGCTGTCATGACAACAGTTCCCGCTGCCAGTACCAAGTCTTGCGACTGGCTGTCGAAAATAAGTGTAATTTCTTTCTGCTTCATTTTCATGCTAATGTATGTTTACGCTGCAGCTAGGTGGTTTTTAACTATTAGCTTGGTTTCATGAGCAAGGCATTCATTATGGAGCTACATAAAAGTAGCACTTAGTCACTATGTAACCTTGCTAGTCTTTTATTGCTTTATATGCAGCACTGTGCTAAACTACTCAAAGCCCTTTATTTTTCTTCTTCTTCTACATTTTGTCACGCAGCACGTTATGCTGAAGTTAAAGTAAAATGATACATGGCTTTTACAAATCTGGAGAGTGTAAGAGATTCAAACAATCACCTCCTAAAATGAACCAGAGAATAAAACTCATGCCAAAGTTAATAAATTAGAGGGTCGATCTTGACATCAATTGGACCAATGCTGTGCTCAAACGTCTCCAAGCTGTGAAAACAAAAGCAGTCAGAGCTTGATAAAGAATAATCTGGACAAGTCATCACTGCAGAAATACAGACCAATTTCCAACCTTAAATTCATCAGTAAAATTATAGAAAAACTTGTTTCAACAGTGAAATAGTTTAACAATAACAAACTGCTTCACTCCTGAACAGTTTTCTGTTTTGTTTCTTATCTCAGCTACTAGCAAAGCTAAACTCTCTCATGCTAAAATGTAGCTGTGGTTTCCAAACCAGGTTTCTCACAATCTGCTGTAGCAAACAGCTTGTGCTCATTAGCATATTGATATTAACTGTGTTAAAGTACACTGGGACATAAAATAACGCAGCAGCTCCAGTTTCTCTGTTGACAAGTTGAGCCACTAATTCTGAATGTGACTTCATCACTGCTACCATACGGCTCCCAAAACTGTCCATAAAGATTTTTAGATGCCATTTGATTTAATACCTGATTAAGACGGATACTTAATACATTAAAAATCAGCTGTCCTAAAGATTATTGAAATTTATATCAGCTTTTTTTATATCCTCAATTCAGCTCTGCATCGTTAACTGGTTGTTTGAACACATACTAGTGTTATTAAATTACATACTAAAGTTAATTTGGCTCGTCTCCAAATCTCTAACCATAAACCTGGTTTTAAACGTTCACCGTTCATACTGAGCTGTTGTATCAATCCGTCACTTTATTGATGATTGGTTCATTTTTTTAGTTTGTTTTCATGTTTTAGTAGTTTTATTAGCTTTCATTCTTAATACCTAACACTACTTAGGCAATAACAGAGACTGTAAACTACTAGCCTATTATATTCTGATAATCAGATGTGACACAGCTTGGTCATTTTGATCTAAATGCCTAATTTCATCAATATTTGCCTTGGACACTTAATAGTTATTCATAACCAAGCAAAGTGCTTTTCGAATTTTTGATATTTCTCTAGAAATGTGTGCAGTAAACTCTCACCACATCCCTACTTCAAGATGCACAAAGTTGGAAAACTATTTCGCCTTGTAGAATTTCATAAAAGTAAAACGCATAACAAAGAGGTCATCTGCCGACTGCTAATGCATTTCAAAGTCACGGAGCAGCAAGAAACTGTACATCCATCTTTCAGTTTACTTCACGAGTCTCAGAATCCCGTGAGGTGCATCACTCTGGAAGATATTGCTTGTTCCGGTTGCCGGAAAAGTGAGTGTAAAGTACTTTTGCGGGTTTATGAATCCAATAAACCTTCCCTGAGGCAAAGCAAGGTAATGCTTTAACAGGAAGATTGGGAGTAAGGTCGACAATATAGGGTGAATATGATAATTTGGTGAGTTTTTTTTTAAAGAAGCTTAGGTAGCAGGTAGGAGCTGTCAAGAAGTTAGAAAAAATAAGAAAAAAAAGGATTGCCGACTCCTCCCTAGAAGAAACAAAATAGAGCATGGCAGAGAGGGTAAATAGAGTTTCAAGTGATGTGAGCAAAGGAAGATGATGGTGTAGGAGGCCTAAAACTAGACAAAAACAATAAAAGGCTGAGGAGAGGCGGGGGAGGAAGGCAGCGAGACATATAAAGATGGATCAAGCATTCAGTGAAGTGGAGACTGAGGGTGTGATTGAGGGCACGCCGAGGGGAGGGGGTGTGGGAAAGCAGCCGTGATGAGATGGCTTCTACTGGACCATGAGATTGATGAATCTGCTTCAGAGGGAGAGGGAAGAGATAGTGGAGGGAGGAGGAACAAACGCCTTGATGAAAAGACCAATCGCGGTCCCGCAAGACACAACAGAATCCACGGCTTGATAAAGGAACGAGCCGCTCGCATCTCCAGCCCGTCTATCTTAGAACACAGCACCAGAGGCATCTTTGCAGAATGTGCTATCTCTAATGTGATTTAATTTTTTTTTTCTTTCGTTGCTTGTGGTATGCGGAGCTGCTGTCACTTCACAGGAGATTACAGCATATCTGGAGCGAATAAGAGTCTTTGAAAAGATGGGATTTAATTTACTTTGACGTTCTGACAGCAAACAGAATCTTAGCTGCACATCAATCATGTCCGTCAGACGCCAGCTGATACCCAAATCCACTCAAATGTAATGAATATTTTCAGCTGGTGATCCTCCTAAATCTCCTCTGTTCAGCTCTGACTGGCTTCCCTGTCTCTGCTTGGGTGTAGCATCAACCCAGAATGATGCTGCCACCACCGGAGCTGTGTTTTTCTCCACTAGAATTCTTATACATGCAGCTAATTGGCATACTTATTAATCAGCTAATGCAATAATAGCGGAGCTGATTTTTTTGTTTAGCTCACCTAGCATCTCCATTTTTCCAGATAAATTCTAAGTTTTTACTACAACCTTCTCCTTTTGAGGCACTTGGTTTTATTTTCTTGTTGCATTTGACCATTTTTCTTTTTGTCGGTCTGTTCCATTTAATTCTACTAGCATACATTGAAGTTTTGTAATATGACAAAGTGTAGAAAAGTTTATGGCGTGAGCATGAACTGTCAGACGCTGTAGGTGTTTGGTTAGCAACAAGGTTCTGTGCAGCTCACAAAATAATATGTAAAGTCTACATGAGGCGAGAGGAGGCAGAGTGAAGAGGTGGGAGAGTGAGAAGAGGAAGTGGATATTAATCTGTTCTCGTGAGACCGTTTCACCTCCTCTGCCTCCATCCGTCTCTTCCTCCTCCTCTCTGTTGCTGCTGTGGCTCTGATTTGTCAGCCGCCGCCTTGGTCCAAGGAGGATAAGAGCGAGATGAACAGCATTTGCAAACAGAGTGTGGTGGGACTGAACGGAGCGGGCCCCAGTGTTCCTTCCGATATTCTCTTTCTTCAAACTACAGTGCTCTCATCACAGTGATAGGATAAGTCTGCACAGCTGCTGATTTTATAGGCTATAATGAAATGGGGAGGGAAAAAAATGTGCTGTGCCACTATAAATGCCTTGTCCGGAATATAAAATCTGTTCCACTGGTTAACACGCTGGTCTTGCTGCTGTTTTATTACATGGCTTTGATTTGTCTTTCCGTTTTTTTTTTTTGCCAGATGCAACAACAGAGAATTGAGGAGCTTTCTCCGGGCTGCAATGGGAGTCTGTGAAGCTACAGATTTAAGGCGTCTCCTTAGTGCTCCTTCTCAATCACAACACCAGCAGTAGTCGGTAGAGGACCCATTATCTGAAATTAATGTCAGCGGTGTTGCGGAGGCAGCCAGACGCTGCGCTGCCAGCTCTAATGCTACCCATGGAGGTGTGGCTTCAACTTTTCCAACACCACCGCCGCTGCTGATAATGCCAGCCCAGGGAACAGTGATGCCTTCTAAGGTCTCCTGCTTGTACTTGCTGACGGTGGTATGCTGGGCCAGCGCTTTGTGGTACCTGAGCGGCTCCCGCCCTTCCTCTTCCTACGTGGGCCAAGTTTCTATCCCGATGCGCAAGGCCCCCAAAGTGAGCAAGAACTCCACATTCAGCAACATCCGCACGCGCTCGCTCAACCCGCACGACTTCGGCTACCTCATCAACGAGGCCAAGAAGTGTGAGGCCGAGCCGCCTTTCCTCGTCATCCTGATCAGCACCACCCACAAGGAGTTCAACGCCCGCCAGGCCATCAGGGAGACATGGGGCGATGAGACAACATTTCCAGATGTGCGCGTAGTCACGCTCTTCCTACTGGGCCGGAGCATAGACACTGTCCTCAACCAGATGGTGGAGCAGGAGAGTCAGATTTTTCATGACATAGTCGTGGAGGATTTTATTGACTCGTACCACAACCTGACGCTTAAAACGCTGATGGGCATGCGCTGGGTGGCCACATTCTGCCCTAAGTCTCAATACATTCTCAAAACAGACAGCGACATCTTTGTCAACATGGAGAACCTCATCTATAACCTCCTTAAGCCCACCACCAAGCCAAGGCGGAGGTATTTTACAGGCTATGTCATCAACGGTGGGCCAATCAGAGACATGCGCAGCAAGTGGTACATGCCAAGGGATCTCTACCCAGAAAGCAAGTACCCACCGTTCTGCTCTGGCACAGGATACGTCTTCTCTGCAGATGTAGCCGAGCTCATATACAAGACCTCTTTACACACCAGGCTGCTGCACCTGGAGGACGTGTACGTTGGCGTGTGCCTCCGCAAGTTAGGCATCCACCCTTTCCAGAACAGCGGCTTCAACCACTGGAAGATGGCGTACAGTCTCTGCCGCTACCGCCGGGTGGTCACCGTCCACCAGATCTCCCCGGAAGAGATGCACCGCATCTGGAACGACATGACCAGCAAGAAACACCTGAAATGTTAGCAGACTGATCCGTCCTCCAGAGATGCTTTCAGGGGCTTTGTTGTGCTTCACTGTGCAAGACCAAAGCAAACTCCTCTGGATTAACGCGTTCGCTCAAACTTCCAGGAGGGGCTGAGAGAGGAACGTGCAGAACCCTCCCGTGGATACTTGTCCACGCCAGCAGTGGAAGGATTTTTACGTGGCAGAGAAGCATAAACATGTGTTTAGCTTCTCATTTTTACAAGGCACAGACTGTCCCCAATTACCAGGAGTGCAGATGAGAGAAAAGCTGACAGACGCGCTGCTCGGCTCAGTCGCAAGCCCCGATTTTTGAATGTTCTTTATGTATCTGTTGTATTTTCTGATCAAGGTGTTATTCTGGATATCCGATACTACAGCAGTCATTGTGAGGACTATTGTGGATCTACAGTGTGATGAGTCGATGTTGAACGCAGTAGTGTTTATAAGAGAACATCAATGTTTTGCACAGCCTTTTTGTTTTCTAAAAGATTTAAAGAGTATCAGATTAGAGTGAAAACATGGCTGCTAGCATTCCCAGGTGAATGTTAACCTCTGATGTGTGCAGTGCAGTATTTTGTCTCTGGCAGTGCTGTGAGCAGGCTGCAAACGGCGGCATTTTCTATTACTTGAACAAAGAGAGCAGGAGAAGTATATTCTGAGAACAGATCTTACTGTTTTTGAGTGCTTTTTCGTTCTTTTTCCATTACTTGAGATTAAATAAACCTGTTTCATACGATTTTATGTCTGATTTGTTCTGCACTTTTAATGCACGTAACCTGGAAGTTAATATATATTTGATTTCTCCGTAGGAGCGAAAGCATCTAATTATGGCGACTGCTCTCTTCAGCAGCTGCACTCTTCACAGCAAGTGCCGCCAAACCTTCCTCTTGCCTCTGGAAGCATTCCCGCTGTCTGTGCAGGTGGTGGACAAATCAGGCAGACTTCATCGTGTGATTAAATCAAAGTCTGTCCAACTATGAGCTGGAAAATGCCTCTCAGCAATTACAGTGGCAGTGCAAAAGTATTCACACACCTTGTTACAACCACAAACCTTTATGTAGTTCACTGGGATTTTATGTGACAGCAACACAATGTTGTAAAGTGAAGATACTGGGTTTTGTATCTTAGGGGTTTTGTATCAAAATTATGCAATTTTTTGTTTATCTATCACATAAAATCTGAATTAAATACATTATGAATGACAAAAAACACTTGAAAGATAATTGAGGTTCTGCAAAAAATAAGTTGTTTCACAGTAGAATTGAAGGATGTGACATTTTTCCCCAAACTACATGAATCACACATTTTTTCTGCCCATTTTGTGCCATTAAGTTGCATCAGTCAGGAATAATGGTTTTTTTAAATCTTTCATCAGACGAGTTGTGGCTTACAGGAAAATCTGTCAGCGAGTTTCTCACAAAGAGTGACATCCTGCAAAATGTTATGGTAAGGTCAGGTGTAATTATTTAAAACTTGAATGTTCATGCTAGTTTGGGATTTTGTTTGCTATTTCAGTGGTTTGAGTGAACCGCTGTTATTCGTATTAATTATTATGTTTTAGGCCAGTCTTCTGTAGATTAACTGTGGCGTGATGAGAACATAATCCATTAGTTACTTTTAACCAGCCAAAATTTAAAAGTGCTAAACCAACATGATTTTTAGTGGAAGCTAATGCTAAATTTAACCGTGTTGATAGCCATTATGCGTCAGTGATACATTTTATATCATATCTAGATTAAATTTGTAATTGAACACCTACCTGCATGATTGTGTCTGAGGAAACAAGTGTTGAAATTTATTCAACTGAAAGTTTACAAAACAACCATGTAAATTAGCGCTGCAGAGTTTATCAAGAAAAATGTATATAGGGGAAGCTAGCTGTGCTAAACATTTCAAAGTTAGCAGAAATGCTAAGTAAAAATTAGCTCCTTTTGACCACCTTTTGTCGTGAATTACATACATTACGAGAAAGGTTGCTTTTGAAATTTATAGCCCTATTAGCAATTTACTGTGTCACTTTAAACTTTAAACATTAAACCAAACATTTGAAGGAATGTTATTTACTCATTCCTGTGCATTGACTAAGACTGTTGCTGTATAATCATTCAAATGCTTCCCCGAAGGCCTTGTATTGGTTGGGGTGTTTTAACATGTATAGTTTGAATAATAAATTGAATATTATTACATAAGGCCAGCAAAGACGTATCTGGTAAGTGTCCTTGTGTTCGTGGTGGCCCCTGTGTGTCACCACTTGCACGCGTGCGGCGGCGAACGTAATTATCTGAAATCATTAGCGCCTGGCAACTCTTTTTCACAGAAGCCCACAAATGAGGAAAGCGAAAATGAGGCGGACATTTTTTTTCTGTTGCGTCTGAAAACTTTTTTTTTTCCCTCTTTGAAGAAAGCAATTGAAGGAAAAACATATTGATTGGGTTTCTTTAAAGGTCATCCACTTTGCGGCTTCAGCATGACACTTGTCAAGTGTTACACAGGTGTTCAGCATGTGTGGGATGAAACACGGATGACACTGAGCGGCGTCAGCGTGTCTGGGAGCGGCGGTCCTGTGGGACTCCATGCAGGAGAAATAAAATGGCCGCCTCCGTTCTTCATTCGCAGATGAACAGAACGCTGTCGATAACTCAAACGGCTCCACCGTGGGAACCTTTCGGGTTTTCTGTCGGCAGAAAACGCGCGTTGGCTTTAATGACTTCCTCATAATGGAAATATTCCCGGCTGACGTGTCGGAGTCAAACGCTCCTGTTTGAGAACTTCCTCCGACAACTCCTGTAAAACTACGACACGACCTGGGAGTTCTACTCCAGTGCGCAACTCACATGTTTTTTATCGTGTGGAAACGACCGCCGCTCATCCTCCGGCTGCCACGCCATTATCAGTTAATAACTTTATTTTCTTGCAGAAAATTTCCAGGAATAGTCTGCCAACGAGTACACGCATGAAATAATTGGCATTCACAGCTTCTTTGGGGCTCAGTGGTGCGTTTTGCATTTCTATGATCCCCCTCACCTCGCCCCTGTGGCAATTGGATGCAATATACTGAGTAATATTACACCCTGCAATAGGCCAAGCAGCCCAGTGGTGGAGCGTTTAAAAACAGCTAAGGCGAAGGGAAAATGAAAGGCTTGTGATTAGTTTGAGGTTGGTGGTAAATGGGGCTCGTAACGAGGAGCGAAGCGACAGCTGAACCATCAGGCATTCTTCCATTTCTGAACAAAGACACATCCTTTGATGTTTCTTGTGCGTCTTCCCACATTACAGCAACAAACTGTTGGTTTTAAAACTGTTAGCATTTTGTTTCTAGCCTCTTTTACTTGGAAACAAACATTAGTGACCAAGAAACGGCAGCAGACAAGTTGGGGATAAACTTACTGAGAGGTTTAAAGCAGAACAACTGATGTGTCTAAATATAAGCCTTTGATCTAAAATTAGACTTGGTAGAGGCAGCATCATGCTAGGTGGAAGTGAGACAGAGTTAATGGGAAGATGAATGGAAGTTAATAAAACTCAAATCTGGAAGATCAACCCAGGTTTGGATCGAAGCATGTTAATGTAAGAGGACGGTCTAGTCAAAGTCCAAAGCCAAGTTCAGTTGAATATTTGTAGCAAACTTGAAAATATATGTTCATACGAACTCTTCATCCAATCTGAGTTTGAGCTGTTTAGCAAAGAAAGCCTGAAAATGTCTAATGGCAGCAAAATGTGTTTCCACTGCGTTTATATAAGCACACCGCACTTTTCAGATCAGCACCAGCAAAATCTGTTCACGATCTCGTATAATTTTCCTGCCACCTAATAACTATTCAGTGTTGGTCATTATATATAAGAAATAATGAGGTTGGTGGGTTTAACAGGACAAACTGGAAACAGGTGGATGGATGTGAAAACGTTTGGAGTTCAGAGCAGATCTCAGTTTCGTTGGTCGGTTCAAACTCTGGGGCAATTTTCTCAAAGCGGATTAATCGGCTGCAGAAAATGTTATTTTCTTTAAGCCCTTTTCTAATCCTTCTGAGCTTGTTTGAACTTTCTTTTTACGCTAATTGTCCTTCCAGTTCACATGACCTCTGTGTCACTTGAACTCTTGAGGCTTTATGAGAATCTCTGGAATAATTCACCATCTGCATTCTCACTTCTCCACCAAGGTGAGAGAACCAGGCTGACCTGACACCGAGCTCCTCCATGCGTGCCTTGCTGAAACACATCCTGGTCAGTGCAGCCTTGGTGACCGGAGGTTATTTTTGGAAGCGCCGGATGTTTTTTTGTTGTTGTTGCCTAAAAGCAAGAATATTACTGGAGAGCTGTCAGGTTTGTGTAGGTTTCAGAGGGCATGTTGGGTTCAGATCTGATGGAAGCTGATTGTAGGCTGTGGGGGTGTGGGGGTGTGTGGGCGTGTGTGTGTGTGTGTGTGTGTGTGTGTGTGTGTTGGACCATGAGGTGTGCAGGGAGAAAACTGTAGCCCCTTCTGAAACCTACAGGGGACAAATTTTCCATCAAGAGCAGATGGAGGTCATTCGTCGTGTTGCTTTCAGGGAAATTTGCTTTCTGCTCACAAATACTCTAAAGATTATACTTTTTTTCAGTCTTGAAACTTATGTGATATAAATTATTAGAACAGCAGAAAGCTTTCACTGCTTAGATGCACACAGCAGCAACATTCGATTCAATCGAACAGTCGGACTTGTGTGAAACAAATCAATGAAGGGTGAGTTTGTTTTCAGATTCCTCTGCAGAGCCTCGTGAGGCGAGGAGCGTCAAACTGAGACAGCATGGAACAAACCCAAAAAGTTACAACGCAAAAACTGATATCTAGCGGGACAAAACGGTCCAGTCGCTGACAGAACTTCACAGCGTGAATTATTTCCCGTCACCCGGAACAGATGGATGGGATTTAAATTGGACGCGTACATCAGGAAGCGCCTGACGGAGACGAGCGTGACAGCCGGCCTGAATCTGCATAGCGGCTGCTATAAATTAACTCTTAATGTCCTGGGATGACAGCTGATCCCCTGGAACTGGAGGAGGCGTAGAGCTAGGCCTCACCTTCCTGTGAGCGCCGCAGTCTCATATTTATGACCAGCTGTGAGCTTATTAATATTTGCATATTTCAGAGCAGAGCCTCATAAATAGCTCATGGGCTCAGAGTGTGGAGCTCAGGTAGCTGGAGCAGCCTGCCTGATTTTCTCATGTCAACATTCTCAGCTGAAGCTCCTTATTTCTGCTAAAAGTGTCAAACATCGTTGTAAAGGTCACTCCTGTCGTCTGGGTTTTCTTTTGCTTCCTGCAAACCAGCAACGCTCGCTCGACCCATCAGGAGGCGGCGAGGGAGTCCACCCTCTTACGGCCTCATAAAGCGATCTGTAGATGAGATCGGTGGATAATATTAATTTCACATGCAAGTATCGGTAGATCACCAATCTCCCGAAATTAAGGAAATCGGTCGATGTATTGGTGCACAATTAGGTTTTACGTTGAGCACAAATTCCAGTGTCTTTACAAGTCCTGGTTAGGTCACTGAATGCAAACAATGTTCTGAAAGAAATATTGGTGAAAAACAAAACTCTTCTGAATTTGGTAACCAAAGATTAAGAATAAACCTCCTGACTCGGGATAATGAGCCTGCTTTTTCCTCTACCTCCACCAAACTTTGTAACTTTGGAATCAACAAACACAATTACTCTTTCTATAATTAGTAAGCAGTGGAGTTGCTGGGAGACTATTCTCTTTATTTCAAAGTTATCCATTTCCCTCTTTTAAATTTTTCACAGCAGGCTTCAGCATTTTCTTGCGTTTCCTGTGGCAACGCTGAACTGGCAGATAAGGCAGCAGTGTGAACGTTCTCATTTAATTCCCAGCATGAGCTGAATAAGCCCCATTTTTTAAAAACGCCGAACCAGGAGAGATCCAGCTGCCACTGCCGAACTTCTCCTTTTCTGGCCAGTAGAAAAAAAAGCTTCTTTTTAGCCCCTGACCGGCTCCGACTAGCTTCCAGCAGGACTTTTATTGCTCTTGTTTCTGCTTTAGGTCACAAGTTGACTTCTGTAATAAAGAAGAGAAAGACCTCGTATGGAGCTACAACGGAGCCATCATTAGCCACTGTAAGGTGTTGTGGGAAACTCACATTGCGCATCAAGCTGTGCACATTTCTACTATACTTTCCGACTCCATTTTCCTCTTAACTTGTTGGCTTTTTGTCTCTTTCTCCTCTGTGTTTTGTTTTTATATCCCAGCTCTAAATCCGTCTCCCAGAAGCTCCCGACGTGTCGCCGCCGCGTCTCTGAAAATCTGAGGCAGGCTTAAGCCTCCTTCTACTGTGTTGCCGCTTCCTCCCGTCTGATTCGGCTCGCTCCGCGCGGCTTAGAAAAGCCTCGGCAGATGAAGGAGAGATTGTTTTGGCTGTTTCCATGTTGCTGACAAGGAAACGGCGCTGAATGCAAAAAAAAGAAAAAAAAAGGCAGTTTTCATGAGGCTTGCTTTGCAGACACGATATTTCTGGATTTAGACAGCCTGACATTGCCTTTGTCCTTGCCTGACATGTCTGTGAACTTGTCGACACAAAATGTATACAACAAACACAAGGGTTTTTATTTTCAAATGCAATCACAAGACTGTTTCAGGGAAAAATACCTCTGTATTTTGTCAGTTTACAGCCACGATCTGATGTATTTTGCTAATGTTTCATAACTAGAGACTAGCAAATAGCTTATAATTGTGAAGTGGTGCAGCACACAAAGGCTGACCTTGCACATTATTATTCACATACAGATATAAACACTTCAGTATCGTGCTTCAAGACATTGAAACTGATAATCTCCTTTCCCACAGGCTGCTTATGAAATGGTCCAGAATGCAATGGATCTGTTTATGAAAATCTTACTACATTAAAGTAAATGATTGTAATACTGATCTGAACTTTTATTTTTTCTGTCTTTCATTGTCAGGATCTGCAGTTTGTTTAAATTCCAGCCCAAACTCTTAAAATGTGTATTTAGAGACGCTTTTAATCTCCAACCACTGAGACAATCTGAGATGAACAATGCATCACTGATTTCTAAAGAACACATTAACCCTCCAGCCAGAAGGGGGAGCTGTTTGACACTGGGATATAATTTACTCACAAAAAGTACTATCGAAAATCTGATATTTAATATATCTGTATAAACCACTTATAATTAGCATTCCATTCACTGGAATTTTGTTTAGTTTTTGGTTTTTTTTACATTTAACACAATAAGATTTAAGACCTGTGTCTCCAAAGAAATATATGAACTTCATCTGGCCAACTGGTACTGAATTTGCACTTACCCATGATATATGCAAAAAAAGCCAGCCAGCTAGCAAAAGAATGTTAGCAGTGATTCACACTCAGTTTTTTGCCTGACAGAAAACTGAACACATTTAAGGCCAACTTACTTTTAATTTAAGACTTTTTAAGGATCCACAGACACCTTGAATTTGAACTCTGCTGCCACCTAGTGATCGGAGGCTTATCAGGCTTATCAGGAAAGAATAAATAGACAACAAAGTCTTCCTGCTTCTTGTCGGAGGCACAACAATAGTGCTAACTAAAGACATTCTAGTTTAAAAGTTGTGATTTAGAGAAGATTTAAAGCAAGCTAAGTCTGTGTGAATTAGACTTTTCAAAATTAAATCTAACATAGAGTTTAACTTGTAATAACATTACATAATTATTTAACACTGCAGCTGAAACCAGCTTTAGCTCCATATTTCCATCCAGGTTTTGCTGTGCCTGACCTCCTGTAATTGTCTCATTTCCTTCACCTGTCTCTCTCCCCAGACCATCCGGCGACTGATAAGCGAGGTCTTAAAGCACTTTTTCCCCATTCATCACGCAGCTCCCAGGTGCTGAATGCAGGTATGCAGCGAGCAAATAAATAAATATCTGACAAGGTGACGCCTGAATAGATGAGAAATCCTGCGGTGTGTCAAGACGAGCTGCGCGGAAAATCCAATCAGGCCTCAAGTGTCGGCGAGATTAATAGCTGCTGTTATTTAGACTAGACGCGAAGGGGCCGGGTGTGCGCCGTTTGGGGCCGGTGAGTGAATGTGGGGGAAAATAGATCATATTATTCTCTCTGCAGAGATGGTGTGGTTTTATTTAAAGGCAGCCAAACGAAAGGAACTTTGGGAAGTATAGGAGGAAAGCTCATAACCCTGGTGGGCGGCTGTTAAAAGTCAGCATCCTTCTTTCGTCTTTGGCCTGTATTTTATCGAAGGCGGGAGGGCAGTTACTCTTCCTCGCCTGTGGCATTAAAGACAATGAATGTTAGTGGCGGAGGGCCAATGTGAACAATATGATGGCCGAGCTCTTAAAGGGAGATAATCACAGGGCGCGATAAACCCAGTCAAATGAGCGACCCTGGCCTTCTTTATGGCCCCAATAACAACACACACATCTAACACCTTAAAGCACGGTTAAAAACCGCTGCTGGAAACATTTTGTTGGACTACTGAAGATTCTACATCCAATTTCTATAAAACTCTTTTGACTTCTTGCAAAACCATTCGTATCTGTTTAGGTTTTTTTTTCAGGTTTGTCATGCTACGAGCGTTATTTTATGTTGATTATGGAAAGTCAGAAAACTGTGACTTGTGTTTGTATTCAGGCCCTTTTCCATCTATGAAACTAAAGCTGTGCAATATATTAATGTTGATCCGACTGCAAAGGATTTCAGAAAGGTGGCAGGGAAATTAAGATCATAAAAAAGAGGGAGGAAAACACATTATTCGCAAATGTCACTGCAGTTATGAAGAACTGCCACAATTATTTGATTTCCTGTTTTATGTTGAAACACTGAAGCTTAAACTCACAGTATCAGATTGTATCTGTTAACACAACTAACACAAAAATTATTTATTCTTTGTACTTTTACCAAAGAAACTACTAACACTATCCAGATAGTTATTTAATCGTTTTAATTTCACTTCATCATTATTTTCTCCTACATAAACAAATGAAACCCTTATAAAAACACTTTTAAATTAATAAACTGATAAACTTAAAAAGGTACAAATACTTTTGGAAGGGATTGTATGTCCCTCCTCAGCATCATATCAGACAAAAATCACTCTCACTCACTCACACACATTTACTTTAAAAGAAAAGCACAATTTTCCCCATCATTCCTATTCTACTTCTCTACTGGTTGTCCCAGTTTAAGAGGATTTCACAAACATGTCAGATTGGATGGCAGGACAAGAAGCCGACTTGCCCTGATGGAATCACTAAACCTGTTCGTCACTTTCATGTTGTTGTGGTTTAAGTTTCTACAAAAATCCCTCTAAGAATAAAAAAGCTCCTCTTGTTTTCATATAATTTTTTCATTTAACTTTCTGGCCGACACAGAAGCTGCAGAGCCTTTTAATCGCATAATTTGTGCGAGATTGAATTTAAATGTTTTTTTAATACATTTTCTGTGTATTTACTTTTTTCAGGATGTTTGTGACAAATTAAGAGGATAGCCCACAATCACTCACAGCAATTTCCTCCCCTCGTTGCAATTCTGGCGGCTGATTAAAAACAGAAAAAGACCAATGTCTGTAAGCACTAATTACCTATGCAAATAGGCCCGGCAAAGCAATTATGCCCCCGTAAAACACACACACCGTGCTTCTATCAAGCGCTGTTATTGCATCCAGCTCTATTTCATACATTTTTGCTGCGACCAGATAAAAAGTCATTTTTCAGTAGCTACATTTCTGTCAAGAAAGCAAATACAGCTGGGCGCAAATGTAGAATTAAAAATCAACAATTGGATTTATTTGAAGGGAGATTTGCAGGTGATTCTCAGTAATATAACGCCTTACTTGCAGTGATGTCGCCATAAATTTGCTCAAAATGGGGAAAAAAATAGCAGGTTATTCACTCGCTGTCTGTTTTTGCTGACTTTAGCCGTTTAAAACAAATTAAAACTCACAAAATTAATATCAGCAGGAAAACACATTAATAGATCGTTGTAACATTTGGTGACTTTTTTTTAGCTAGTCTGCTGAAAACACAGCAGAATCACAAGTATAGGCACACATTATGAAAATTAAAACTACTGAATTAAAAATTATTTAAACAATTCTTTCAAAAAGTCAAGCTAGATCGGACTTTAATAGTTTTTGTTCACGATGATACTAACAACTTATGTAGCTAGTCAACAGTGAAACCAGACAGTGGCGACTCGTAGAGATCCAATTGGACTTAATGTCTTAGAAAAATGTTAATACATAAAGAAATTAGATAGTTTCATTCATCTAATTTATCTTTTAAATTATTTCTAGTTTGTCATATTGGACAGTAGATGAGCAAACATCCATAATGACCTTTACTTATAAGACAATATGTCGTTATCAGTCAATTAAAACCTCACAATTAATGTTAATGGTGTCCTTTATCTGAAGTCTTTAATAAAGCAACTTCTTTTGTTCCAGCTCAACATATTTCAGTTTTCTCTCATGACTTCTGTTGACTTGTTTTTTTCAGAAAGCGATGAGGCCGAGGAGAGCGAGGACGGGCGTGAACTTGTTTTATTTGGGCTGCGTGGTTAGGACAGGTGAAGTGAGGCGAGAATCAGCACAAATATTCTTATGATTGCATCGCTTCCTCTTTCACTGAGAGCAGTGGGGGAGAAGAAATTGGTTTGTTTGAGCTTGCTTTAAAGAAATACGACACACTGATGCACATTATTGATTTTTGACCTGCAAATACGGCCGTTTATACGTGAGCATAAAACCAGAGAAGGAAATAATGTTGGACAGAGGAAACTGATCACACTCAGTGGACTTTTGCTTTTTGTTGACCCTTCTGGGACACCGTATAGAGGTTATCCTTACAAATAGTTTGTGTTTGTCACCATTCTCTACATCGGGTGTCCGATCCGCGTACATTTTTAAACTATTTTTGGAAGTAAATAGTTAGCTAGTCTAGCTAGGGACACAAAAGACCTTCAACGTACACACCTTAAGATCTGAGGCTTTTTTCTCTTGCTTCCACCGATGAAGCGTTGACAGGAAGTGGATGAAGTCAGCCTTTACATCAGTGGTGGAGGATTTGGCAGCTTGAGTGCAAAACAGAAAAAATCTATTGCACTTTGCCCTCGGAGTCTTGTACCACCTACCAGAACGGAGAGGAACAAATTACCTCCTTAAAAGTGACCTTACCTGCCTCACAGTTTGCCAAATTTAAAAACAAAAAAAACACTTTCTCTGAGCCAATTATCTTACCGGCTGTATTGACTACACTTGGAATGTATTTATTTGTTGCTGTATTTTGAGACTAACAGCAGAACTCCAGCAATAAATGACAGAACCTTTAAATAATTTGCTTCAACAACTGAGAATGGGTCATGTAGACAGTACACTCCTTAAAGTGAGGGCTACAAACACAGTCCATGTATAGATTTCTTTTTTCGGGTTGCTGTCTTGACTTATTTCAAAGCGAATTTTTGATCTGAATTGGGAAATCAGATCAAAAATCACCTGCGGTTGTTGAAAACAAACCCTAACAGATGTGAAGGTGGCTTCTTTTTCATTTTTATTCTTCTCAGAGGCAACATTTTCTCACCGTTGGGGTCAGATGAACAAAAATACTAGCGCTCTCAAATCGACTGGCCTGTGGTTTAACTGTGAAACTCTCCCATTTCTCTATTGAATGAGATTAAACACTTGATGCGAGCAGAACGTCGTCCCCAAACGCAGAGCAGCTTCCCAGGTCAAACAATAACATTCATGATTCACTCATCTCACCTGACATATTTACACCAGATCAGACAACAGTTACTTTTTTCCCCCCTATGGAGTAATATCAGCAAGGTCTTTTCTTTCCTAAGACAATGACATACTGAAGAAACAGTTCATGAAAATGATAGTTTTTTAAGGAATTACACCCCTCAGCTGCCATGACAGATGTCTGCAGTGTGCTTGATTGAAGCTGAGGAACAATTCGCCTGCTGACTTTTAAATTAGCACTTAAATCTGGCAGAATAGACCCAAGGCCACACATTCAATAAGAATCTTAACAAGAAAACCCGGTGATAATCATCTATGAGCCGCATTTATGATCAGGATTATTTATCTCATGAATTCAGAGAACAAGACAGTCATAATAAAAGCAAACTGAATTTAGAAGGAGCTGCTAATAGTAAACCAGACGCTTGTTTGTCGCATATTGATAATCATTAGTGCGATTAGAAAGGTGCCCCGAAAGTATCAATCTATAATACAATGCCGATCAAAAATAACAGTAGAGATAGAGTTTTTAACACCAATGCAAATGTATCAAATTTGTCAAATAAGGAGGTGAAAGTCAGGAGAAATGTTGTCTGACAACGTTAGCTTGGAGATCTAGCCTATCGGCACCCTACACAGAGATTTAAGAGCTCACTAGCTCTAGCAGCATTCAGCTACATGTGATTTCTGCTCCAGTTTAGATCAGCATTGGTACACTGAAGTGTTTCCTATTCTTTGCTCTACTTTCTATCAACAAGCCATCTTACGGTAGAATAAAACATGTCGCTAGTGAATGGAAGTAGCTAAAAGTCTAACTTTCAAACATATTAACTAATGTTCTTTCACTCGTGAGAGTTAGAACTTATTAGAATGCTATTTTGAGAAGAATTTGTCACAGAATGACAAGCTCTAAATATCTGTTTAAACTAATGCTAATGTTTGTATGGAAGTTAAAATACTTATTTTTACAACCCATTATTCAGTTGGCTAAAACACTGAGGAAATACAAAATGTTGTGGTAGCTACTTATCATGGAAATCAGTTCTTAATCTAATATAATAAGATTTAGGGATGCTAGCAGATGTTTTATATATAGACAAAAAAACACAAAAAACTAAAAACAAAGAAGAAACAATAGATTTTCTTACCTAAAAAACTTTATATTCAGCAACACCACCTGTGGTCACCTTGAAGATTAAGTCGCTACCTCCACCAGAGCCATCTGTTGCTGTATTAGCATGACCTTTGTTGTGACCTCTTCTCCTCAGCTTTGGGTTGCTGCCTCCAGAAATATCCAGAACAGAAGACGCATTAAACCAATCCTGAACCAGATACAAAGTCTGAGGTGTCTTAGGGAAACATGACTGATCGTTTACAGTTTCAAGAATCCCACCTCCCTAGGAAAGCAATGGGCAGCTGAGGAAATACTTTCTTAGATCATCACAGTCTATCAGTTTAAATCAGTATCTAACTCACATTCAGAACTTCATCGTCCCTGTGCAACAATTACTTAGTTACAGCGGCGATAACAATGATTGCTGTAATAAAACCCATTAGTATGTCACTGAAAAATTATGTTCTTTTGGAGCTAATGTCCATTTTCCAGTCTAAGGCAAAGAAATCCTGTTACTTTGGTTCTTTGTGTCAGAACATGTTTGAGTGCCACGCAGTGAAAATGAGTGAGGCCTCAACACTTTCTAATGTTGTTCTTGATGCACATGCTCTGCCATGTTAACGCATGAGTGGAACAAAACAGATAGAAAGATTAAACGCAAAGCTAATCTGAAGCAAACGTTGTTTTTGGTTGCAGCCATGTTTAATTCCGTTCCTGTCACTGCGCCGGCCGTTCTGTTTCCCCCAAAGGTCAGAACTGTATTTTCAGAAATGATTTATTTTCGCCAGTGAAATGGACACTTGAACAGATCGGCCGACAACGGGAAAATCATTTAGTCTGATTGAACCGAGGCTCATCCACAGATCAAAGATGAAACGTATCTTTTCTCCTTCAGACCAACCAGGACTTTTGAATGCTCACAGGAAGTCTTCTCTGCTGTAAGGGGACATTTCTCACCAGATTGAAACATGATTTAATGCTCCCAAGAGCCAATTAGTTTTCTCTCATTAGTGAGGCTGTAATGGCCGCTCATGTTCTGCTGAAGGAGAGAACAGACAAAACGAATTATCTATAAAAGAATTCAGGACAATAAGAAGGTAGTTGGTGTTCACGAGTCAAATTTAAGCTTATTAATTAACGATATATAAAACATACCATCATGGTGAAATCTGTCTCATGACTTATTATCCAATCACCATCAGCATTTGAATTTATCTGGTGAAGTTAAGCTTAAACTTTTACAACCTCTGTTTTTATTTACATTTAAAATGTTTTCATTGAAAGTAAAGTGAAACTAAAGTCTAATTCCATTTCTGTGTGCACAAACTTGACGAATAAAGCTGATTCTGTTTAATCAGAATCAGCCATAATGTCCATCATCGTTTTGTTCAGGTGTAGAGGTTTGTGTGGTTTAATACTACCCTGAGTTTGTGCTTTAATTAAAATGTGTACACACCATCAAAGAGTCCAGAAGTAATTTTTCAATTGTGACTGAACAAAATTATTCCAAGGCTCATTTGCAGCTGTTGAACCACTTTTATTCATTTTTCAGGGGTAATATTGCTATAACATGAGCAAGCAGCCAAGACAGCTTTTGTTCATTTTTAACTAAAAGCTGATATAAAAGTAGTGTGTGTACTCATTTACATATTTGTCTTGTAGTGGCAACAGGAAATGACACGCATATTAATCTAAAGTATTGTTAAGCATTGGATCTTTACTGAATCTAGGTACATTCACCAGAGACGATGTTTCTCACAGGAAGATCATTGGTGGCGCGCCGCCTCCTACCTTCATTTCCTGTGTAAATAATCATCCTGTCCAAACAGGACTACAGTTTGTGTCCATAAAATAACCACACTGGTGTTATTTAAGTTTACAGTTTGAACTCAAAGTTCACTTTATTATTGAGTTTGTCTCAGACTAGCCGTTAGCTTTAGCTTCCCTTTAAATGACATTGTTTACTATTTCCACATTGAAAACAGAGTCGTCAATCAGCCTCCAGGGCCCGTTTCCATCAATCAGAATCAAATCGACATTACACGCCGCAAAGTCAAACACTGTCCCCTCACTGAACGAATTGGCAGTCAAAGCAGACAGATGAGATCGCATCACAGGAATGCTAATTCACTGGGAGGCTGGATCTCGAGTGGTCGTGATTAAAGACTCAATTTCCCAGAGGTCAGTGTGGTGTGATCACATATTACCGCTAACTGATGGAGTGTCTCTGACACCTGCACTCTGACGGCGCGGCTGTCACGAGCGGCGGCATCACAACCTGTGGAAGCGGTGCTGCCTGATGGGAGTCCTGTCACACATTAAGTCGCTGAGTTCTTAAGCAGCTGTGTTATTCTATCGTGCTCCTCCGTCATGCCGTTGTTTATGTACAAAAGCGCGAGGGAGAGCGGCTGCTGTTTGAGCGGCTTAGCCCTGAAACGCTGCCATCCAGCATTATCTTCACACAGCAGAAAGCCGCCATGCCTCACCCCCAAATAGCGGACGGCTTTATACAGCGGTGCCTTGTATTGCAGCTGTCAGTATTTAAATACAATTATTTTGAATGTGTATCTTTTATTGGTTAACTAACCAGCGTCTTTCAGAAGCAGTCAGCTGTCATTAGTACACCAAGTTTCCCTGTAACAGTTACAGTTAAGCAAATATTGTGCATCATGAAACAGCTGAATATTTTTTGAAAGTGAGATTAGTGTATTATTAGGATTTACTACAAATACAGTGAAATGTTTCAAGCTTTTATTTCTTGTCATTTTGATGATTATGGTTATAGCTCCCATAAAGAAAACCCAAAATTCAGTCTCAGAAAATTTGAAAAGTACCAATTTTAATACATACAAATAGTGTTATATATGTGAATATATAATAAAGTGCAGCAAACTGTGCTGACGGTTGAGCAAAGATAGGATAGGTTTGTACCCGTTTGTTTGGCTTTTAGAAATGTACTTTGTGTTGCTACGTCTTCTGCTGCCAGTCATTCTGTTCATTATTATTAATATTATTATTATTCTCTACAACATGTTTTGCTGCTCATTCATGCCAGATCAGGGCCAGGGGATTTGCATCTGAAATAAATTCACATTAAATTGGGAAAAATAAAACACTGAAGGTCAAAAACAAATTTAGAACAGAATAATCTTCAGCTTGGAAAAATAAGGTGAATCCCTGGTCAAAAAAAACAAAAAACACTTGACTAAAATATACATTTAAAAGTAAAATTATGAAATAGCAAAAACAAGCTAAAATAAATTATCTTTCTTTCCTATTTGTCATTAAATTTTTGTGTTTTTTTAAACAAACAAAATGGCCAGGATTTAGCTCCATAATTCTGCAACTAAGGAAAAACTTCAAATATGTACTTTGAAATGTGTCTCCTGGGATTCAAGATTATTCTATAAACAAGTGACTTTTCATGTGGAAAACACTGAAGTTAGTATCTGACTCATAGCTTCCACTCCAAATGTTGAACAGGTGAAAAAAACGACTCCTCAGGTTACAAATCACATGTTGACTTCAGTTCATTAAGACAACGACAGCCGCCATTTTGCTCAACTGTATATTTTCAAATATTACATTTACTTACTATAAAATTAGATACTTATGGCGCAGCTATACCGAGTCTATCACTGGAGGTCGACAAAATCATGATACAACTTTCTTCCCCACATATTTTTAAGCTGAACATATGAATATAGGCGTAACATGGGAAATATACGGTAAATGTTTTATACACCTCAACCCGGTACTTACCTCTTTAGTCTGAGGTCCAAACACAGCTGAAGGACAAGGTCAATCAAATTAGTGGTAACCAATAGGAGGCGTAGCTTGCTTCATCTTTTTCTCTCTTTCACTTTCAAAACACAACACACGAGGAAAGTCATGGCTTCACATAACTGCTATTTTTATGTACTTTATGTCTTATAAAAGATAAAGTTTACCTTCAGCAGCTGCTGCCCACCCCTACCAGTAGGTGGCGCCCTAGACAATTGTATTTTTCGACTGCGCCACCCAGACAGTACGGATGATTAGAGTCCCTAAAGAAACAAGTATTCTGTGTTGAAAACAATAATCCTGAGACTAAATCAGAATTCTGAAAACTGAATACATTTACATTTTTAACCTAAATGCTCTGACACAGCATTTTAATGAAGAAAAATATTTTTTTTCTACAGTTTAAATGAAGTGAAATGCAGTTTTTTGGGGGGGGTTTTTTTTACTTCAGTTTAAAGTCTTCTGACAGGAAGACAGAATGACTACAAGTTTTGGATGTGTTGTAATTGGGCTTTATTTGCTGTGACAAATCTCATTGACAAATCCATGTCAATGCATAATTCCTAATATTATTGGAGCTGTAATGCAGTCATGTTCTTAAATCAGTCAGTATTTACTCTTTAACATCATCGTCAGTCTTTTTCGTAATGAATTTCTTTTGCTTTTAACCAGAACTCTATATATTTTTTATTATTATTATTTATTTTTAAGCTTTGATGGGAATACATTAGGCTAAAATAGCGAAGGTGAAAAGAAGAAAAGAAGTAAATGGCTTCCTGTTGGTGCTCAGAAAGGAGCCTAAACCTAGCTGACCTTTCAATGCGACATCAAGGAGTTCACTAAAGCAAAACTGAAAAATAGAGGAATCATATTCTGGTTAGAATTATGTTCTGTACTGTAAGAAAGCTAAAGTGCATCAAGCAATCTAACACTCAATTATGTATTCACGCTTTTCTGCATAACCTCCTTTAAAGTAGCTAAATTAGGAGTTAACAGTGTTATTGAAAAACCACATGGATGATGGTGTGGATGGATCTGCCACAAATCTTAAGTAACATAAAAGGGACTGCTATGGTTCAAAGTATCTTTAACAGCTCACAGATTTCCTGCTAAATCTGAGAGCAGGAAGCCTTGCAACAGGTCTGAAGAGGCCCCTGACTGAAGAAACTGTTTCTGTGTGACCCCATACTGACTGCCGTGACTTGCTAACAGCTCAATGTCTGGGCAGTAAAAATTATATTCTGCAGTAACATGTCCTGGATGACACCATCACTTGTTGGCAAACACTGCTAATCCACCTCATTTGCTTTTGCCGCTCCTCTTTAAATCTGTGTGGCTGAATGATCAGGTATTGAGCTTTGCTCCAGGTTGTTTAAAATTTTTTTTAAAAAGAGCAAAACTGAAGACACCTTGTTGCCGTGGTTGCACATCATGCTAATAGTCCAAAGGTGAAAACAAAAGTATGAGGAAAAATCCTGCCAGCTGCACAGCATCCAAAATCAGAATGAGTAATTATTCAAACGTGCATAAGAAAAAAGAAAAAGAATAAAAGTCTACAAGAAAGAACAAATCGGACGTAACAGAGCTACTCCAACATCCTGCCACCATGGGAAACACATTTCTTTTTATTGGAGCATCACTTATAATTTCCTGAAAAATCCAATATGGCCACCAAGCCTATTAGAGTCTAAAGACAGCAGCAATAATGAGCTGTTTATTTGTCATTTGTTTATTGTTGATGTCGCCAATAGCCTGGTCACTGAGTGTAATAATGAGCAGAATACAGCGATTCCATGAATTTTGGAACGTCGTAACAAGAACTTACTGTTCTGGTAAAAGTAATGACAGCGATCTAGAGAAAAACTGTTAATTAAGTCTTAATACAAAAATAATAACTTCTTCAGCCTTTTAAAAGGCAAGCAATAAGTTATGTAAAAACTCAATGGTATTCTCAAAACTCCACACCCCATTAACAAATAAAAAGCTGTTTTGGGGAAATAGTTCACAGTTGGCAAACAATTGGAACAAGAACAGTAACATACCTTGTAAAATTATTAAACAGGTTACTAAATGTATCAAAAAATGAATTCTAGAAACAAAGAAGGTAAAAAAAAAACAAAAAAACCCTGAATTGTAGATGAGCTTTTTTGCTATCACCACAGCTTTGTTTTCACACTATTATTGGACAAATATCCCCAGTGAATTTAACTACAGCTACTATAACCCTCAAGTTTGGACGTGTGGCTTTCATTTTTAAATTCCAAAAGCTTAACAATACATCACAATTTAAACAGGCCTATTTAAGCAAACCATTTTAGCAGCAGGAGAATTGTAAAACTACACTGCCTAGTGTCTATCATGATAAAAAAAAAATGCTTTAGAAGTTTTCTAGTACATTTGCTAACTGCTAAATCACTTTACTCCAGTTCTGAAGTCCCTCCACTGTCTCCCTGTAGCTCAGGGAATAGACTTTAAAATACTGTTGCTAGTTTATAAATCACTGAAAGGCTTAGCACCACAATACATTACAGGTCTGCTGTTGTTGTACCAACCTTCCAGACCTCTTCCTCCAAATTAGGAGAAGCAGCATTCAGCTTCTATGCACCACAAATCTGGAACAAACTTCCAGAAACTGCAAAACTGCTGAAACACAGAGTGCCTTTAAATCTGGACTAAAACCCCACCAGTTTAGAGTTACCTTTGAAGCATAATCAATTAAGAATTTAACGATGGCACTTGATTAAATCCGATTGTTGATTCTACGTTCATGAAAGGCTAAAGCTTTATTTCAGTATCAAACAAATACATAATAAATGAAAAAAAACAAAACAAACATGTAGGCTGGTTTTATGTCATTGATTTGAACCATTCTGGTTAACAGTCAGAAGCTTCCAGAAATATTGATGGTAATTTTACAGCTAAAGCTAGAAGAGATGTACATGATGAGTCCACTTTTTTTATATACTTACTGTACAGGAAATTAAAATCTTCTCACTTTCAAATAACTTTCATTATCATCCATCACAAATTTGTCAAGTTATGTCTATGGAACAAAAGTAAAAAAAAAAAGTTAAAATCCTAACACAAAAATGGCTTGAAAGGAAACACTGACACACCAAAATGCAAAAAAACAAAAAAAAAACAAATATATTCTTCCATTGCAAATTAATCACTGAGTTGACAAAGTGTGAAGTAAATCAAAATTCAAATAAAATCCAAGTTCTAATGTAAAAATCTAATTTCCTGCTCTACATCTAGCATCTAATTCAGAACAATACAATTCTGTACAACTGCAAAGCTGTAAGAAACAAACACCTGAGCAGCAAAAAGCACATCTCTTGATTTCCCTTCTCTGAAATCTCCGTCTTCTTCTCAAGATACCATCATAAAAATAAATACCGCAACAATTGGCTTTTCCATCCCTTTTGTTTACTCGATGTCAAGCTGGTTATGCTTTCAGTCCTTATCTCCAAGAGAGCACTTCCTGCTGCGCCTGCGACCAGTTAACTGATCGGCGCCCCCGTCGTCACCAGCTTGTAGTAGGCCCCGTTCAGGGCCATGAGCTGGTCATGCGTCCCCTTCTCGATCACAAAGCCCCTGGACATGACGGCGATGATGTCCGAGTTCTGAATGGTGGAGAGGCGATGAGCGATGACGATGCATGTTCGTCCCTCTCTGGCTTTGTCCAGGGCTTCCTGCACGGTCTGTAATTGCCATCGAAATGCACACGCATGTAAATACAAATACATTGACGTGTGTTGAAACGGTGCACAAACACATACACACACTTATAGGCAGAAGCCATCATCTAATCTCCCACAAAGCAGACAAAACCATCACAATTATAGCAATTTCACAATCATGTGTTGATTACTATCATTAGAATGTTCCAGTGGAGCGGTCTCTCTGCTGCTCAGCATGGTTCAACCCTTTGAGATGGAAAAGCTGCTGCAAAGGCCCACAGATAATATTCATGCTAGAGAGGCTCCACCAGAGGGTTGGGATGTACTGTAAGCAGCTTGGGATAATAATAGACATGATGAATGATGATGATGTTAACGATGATAATAATTAACTGCCTGCCCTTTTTGCTTGCGGTGCCCGGAGAACACTGAGCCAGCTGCGCCATGCCAGAGGGAAACGGAGCACCCTTGGTTTACCGAAGCCCTACCTTCTCGCTCTCCGTGTCCAAGGCCGAGGTGGCCTCGTCCAGCAGCAGGATCTTGGGGTCGCGTATGATCGCCCTGGCGATGGCAATGCGCTGTTTCTGACCACGAGACAGCTGAGAGCCCTGGGAGCCCACGTTGGTGTCGTATTTCTATGGAATGAGGAGGGGACAAGAACTCCGTTTATGCTGTAATCAATGGTCAGCTGAGCTACTGTTGCCTTTTCATTATCTGAAATCAGTTCGAGCATTGTCTTCTAACCTCTGCCATCAGCAAGACATTTCAGACGCAAAACCTCCGCTTATGAAATACCAAGACTAGTGTGTCTGTCGCTAACACACACCACGGTGGAAGTCACTTAAATACCCTTTCTTCTTCATTCTGCCTTGTGCAGAATGAAGAAGAAAGAATCTACCCAACTAAAGTGGCTGGTGAATATTGGTACAGAGTTTTGATAATCTATGTTATATGTTTCTGGCAAACCTATCTAGGGTGAACCCCCCACCGACTGCCCAATGAGTTCCTAATACCATTCAATGCAAACCACTTTTCTGAACACCCATTACCTGAACCCCATCGTTCACTAAAGCACATACACTGAAAATCTACAGTACCTCTGGGAGCGACATCACAAAGTCATGAAGCTGGGCCTTCTTGGCAGCCGAGATGACTTCGTTCATGCCAATTTCCCGCAAGTTGTCGCCGTACTTGATATTCTCCGCAATGCTGCAGTCGAACAGAATGGGCTCTTGGGAAACTATGCCGATCTTGGAACGAAGGAAGGGCACGTTGACGCGGGTTGATTCATGTCCGTCAATCAGCTGCAGGAAGGAAATTGATTTTGCCATTAGTAGAAAGTGATCTAATGATCGCGGACTGGGAATACAATCCACATAATGAGCTATCATAGCACTATCTCTAATTTTGCTCCTGTCTACGCAGAGGTGATTCCGTCCTCTTTGAATATCAGACGGACAATTAAGGCGTCATGCTTTCAAAACCATTTCGTCGCGATTAAGACCATTTGATTCTTGGCAGAGATTCCTACCTGGCACATAGACAGCCCACTAGAACAAGGACTACACATTTTAAAGGGGATCCACTCAGCATTTCTCAATGGATGGACTGAAGTAAGGTGGAACACATCCATCAGCACACACACTGAAAGTCTAGCAATTATTCCTTGATATGAAACATCAAGAGTTATTTCCAGTTATGATGAGTCTCATTAGAGTGATCATACATAACGCTTAGCCATCTGAAAGTTCAAAATGTGGCATTTAAAAAAGGTCAGCAATAGCTGTAGTAGGAAAGCGGTGGCAGGTTAAAAAGTGAGAAAATGTGGAAAGGTTTCATGGCTATGAATACCACTGGAGGCACCGTACCCGCAATAAAACTGGTTGACAGTCAGTAGTCAGATGTTACTGGTTTTCCTCACCACTTTGCCGTGATCCGGATCGTAGAACCTCTCCAGCAGCTGGACGCTGGTGCTCTTCCCGCAGCCGCTGCTGCCCACGAAGGCTAACGTCTGACCGGGCTTCACCGAGACGTTCAAGCCGTTCAGCACCTGGATGTCAGGCCTGGTGGGGTAGGTGAACTTACACTCGATGAAGTCAAGATTCCCTTGGAAGTTATCCTAAACATGACAGAAAGTGAAAACAGAGCCCAAAGATTATGTTTTATTAAGTGACTGTTTTTTGTCTCCTCTTTTCCAACAAACCCACACACTTCTTTCCTTACATCTAAAACAAACTGTAGATGTTAAGACTTGCATCTAGTCTGCCTGCTTTACTGTCTCAGTGGGGAATGTAGCAGGATGCAACACAGAACAATAACATGCCTCCGTACCCATTTCTCTCCCCTGTTGCTGTAGACGCTGATTGGAGGCACGCGGTCCAGCAGCTGGAAGAAGCGAGCCGCTGAGATCTTGGCCTTGGCGTAATCCGGAGTGTAAGACGAGGCTCTGCCTAAAGCGGTGCCGCTGGTGACGATGGCCGAGATCACCCTGAAACAAACAGTGATATATTGTCATCTCTCTTCCAATAAGTCTTATCTCGGATGACATTTTTCATAGATATGTCATCTTTTTTTATTTATTTATTTTATCAGTGAATCAGACTCCTAACATGACAAGTAGTAGTATAAAATACAACGGCATATAAATTCAACACCTTCCAAAGGAGTTCATTTTCAACCTTTTTAAAGGGATTTAATCAACACAATGTCATTCATAATTGTGAATGAAGGAAGTTGAATGTATTTGTATTCAGCCACTCTTGAGTTAATACTTTGCAATCTCCCACCTTCTGGGGTATATCAGCTAGAAACCAAACATTAGTTATTTGGAAAAATAATTTAAGATTCTTAAGAATTTAAGAGATCCATTAAAATCCATTTGCTAATTTTAGATTTGGACTTTTACTAAGACATTCTAACATGTGTAAGCTTTAATCTAAACCTGTATATTAATTCACCTGGAAGAACTGTTTCACTAGAGAAACATTACTTTATAATGGTTTAATATGTTGCCTGGCCCACAACGGCGCATTGTTCCCAAAAGTACAGTATATATAACAACTTAATTATTTTTCAAATACTTTCCATTCTGATGAATATTTTTTAAAGCGCCGCTTTTTTGAAATGCTATTCTGATACAGAGACTTTATAATCTGCTCTATTTAGGGCTTCAGTTGTGTTTTTTAAATCCCTTTTATTTAGTGGTTTTGGTCATTTAGTTTATTTTTATGAATATTTAAAATGTCTTCCGGTGTTACTTACAAAATTAAAGCTTACTGATATTTGGAGGTGATGGAACTTTAGTGTCCTATTCCCACCTGAACACTAAGCTGAAATGGAGCCCTTCTTGTTCCACCAGGTAGCCTCCGAACCTGAAGGACGCGGCATTCGTCAAGAAGATCACGCACTGAGCGAAGCCATAGCAAGCGCCATAGACATTCGCCTTCTTCAAGGCCGCTTGATAGGGCACGGTCAAGTGCGCCTCGTACGTCTCCACGAAGCTCCGCTCCTTCCCCAGGCCAGCGATGGTGCGAATGTTGTTCAAGGCCTCACCCGAAATCTGCCAAAAGAAAAAAAAGAGGAGAGTCGAGAGATTAAAGGACAGACAGAGCAGAGAAGCCGTTTCTAATTCGCGTTTCTTTTAATATGTGAGGGAGAGTAAGATCTAGATAAGGCAGTGGCTCGGTTCTTATCTGTATCCTCTCCTATTGAGACCGCAGTAAGCCAATTTTCCCCCCACAGGGATCATTAAATTTTCCATCTAATCCACTTTACTTGGATGGGTGGGGTTCGCTGCATTGGTATAATTAACATGGCACAAAGAAAGTTCACAGTGAATTGACTTTTGAACACTCTTTTGAACTTTCTGACTCTTACTGTATTGTTGTTGTTGTTTTTACTCTGTGCCCTTCAAGCACATTAAGTTTTAAGCTTGGGTGGCTCAGGCTGAGGAAACACTTTTTCTGCTCACAAGTGAGAGACATCTTTTTTTTTTATGAAGAAGCTCCAAAACAGAGCTTAAAATAGACATTGCTGTCAAGTCTTCTCTTATCAGCCGTCTGTGGGTTAGACAGCAGATGTCAGCCGACACCTTTAAGGTTACTAAGGTTGCTGTGACGATACTGTTGACTTGTCATTTACTATCTGAATGATAACATTTTCAGACTATTCTGACAAATAGGTTCCAATTACATGTGAAAAACTGTGGGGGGTTTTTATATTTTTTTTTTTTATTTTGACCTGCCCGGCTGATTCCATGGCCTGCTTGTCCTGCTTGGCGAAACCTGTGAGCATCTTGGCCTGGAAGCCACCGGAGAGCGCGATGAAGGGCAGGAAGCAGAGGATGAGCAGCGTGAGCTTCCAGCTGAAGTAGAAGGACATGATGACGGCCACGCCGATGTTGGTCAGGGAGTTGACGATCATGCCGATCTGGGAGCCTGTGGCCTGTAGAGGAATCCAGAATGGTCAGAATTACAAACTCAAACTGTATAAATCATTAGGGCTGAAACCATTAACTGGATTAATTGTGATGAATCGATTACTGAATTAATCGTCAACTAATTTTATAAATGATTAATCGTTAAATAGAATGTACAGATAAAAAAAAGGGTATTTGCTGGGGAAAAAAAAACATATTCAAAGCAGCAATTAAGTCAAAAGTATATATATATATATATATATATATATGCATTTTGCATTTAAGAAGAAAAAAACCTTTATCTCTAAATATGTTTCAGCCAAAACTCCTTAAGTGGAAATTTTAGCTTCACCTGGTTCAAATTCACTAAAGAAATGTTATAAAATGTTCATTGACATAAATTATTTGCATTTTTTATGTCTATTTCTAATATTGTATTTAAAAAAGGCTTTAGTGGTTAAATGAAAAATCTGAAGAATGTATAAATTTTCCTGTTCGATTAATCGTCAGAATAATCGATCACTAAAATAATTGTTAGTTGCCGCCCTCAAATCCATTAATCTTTCCATCAACCCTGGGAGGCCATTATGTAATAAACAAACCTGTTAAAACTTTAGATCAAATCAGTCAGACTGGTTCTACTGTTCAATACACAATCAGCAAGTACAACAAGTAAGAAATCCCACAAGTTTCCAGAACTTCAATGGAAACCAGTCACGTTGATTTAATTCCCAAATCTAGAAACCGACTTCTGAGGCACATCGATGATTTAAAGAGATGAAACAAACATAAAAAATGTTGCATTTGAAGTGGTTTTGACTGAAGTAATGTCTAAGAAGTAAGCAAAATGTGACATTCCGCAATCAGTTGCTGTAATGCGTCATTATTTAAAAGGTTGCTTATTATTTTTGAGGCTCCAACTCACCCCTTGCACTTGCGAGGCATCGGTCGCCAGGCGTGTGGTCAGGGCTCCGGGGCTGTTCCTGTGATCATCAAACCAACCGATTTCCTGGCCCAGCATGGCCTGAAACCCAATTCGCCGTAACCTGCGGGTCAGCAGCTCTCCGGACTTGGCAAATGCGTAACCCTGCAGACGCACGCAGACATTTTCATTCAATCTAATATACTGAACACAGTATATTAGACGTTACACTGTCAGAATAGAGACAGTGTAACGTCTCTATTCTGACTTATAGACTACCGGGACTCGATATTCCCCTCCTAAGGAGACGGGGTGAAGCTTTTTTTTATTTGATAAATGCATTCATTTATCAATGTGAGAGTGGTCTGTTCTGACTTCTTTTGCTCCTCTGAAGTTGGCAGAAGAAAAACAGTGGAGCAATCAGTCTTGTCGGAGCTAACTGCTGCTCTACCTGCAGCATCTGGGTGAAGAAGGAGACGACGCCAACCATGACAAAGAACACGCAGATTCCATTAATCTCGCTCCTCTGAGCGTCGGGGTCTGTCACAGAGAAGGTCTGCAAACACACAGCATAAAGATGCAGAAGAAGAAGAAATATTCAATATGGACTCTTGCGTCCACACGTGAACAGTCTAGAATTTTTTTTTTGGAAGTTTTCACGTTTTCTAGTGTTTATTTTATATTATTATTATTATTATTATTATTATTATTAGAGCTTGACACAAAGTAGTACATAATAGTGAAGAAAGAGGAAAATAATATAATGTTTTAATTTTTTTTTTTACATGTATTACGTACTCTAAAAAGTGTGGCGTATATTTTTATTCAGCCCTCAGAAATTGTCCCTCCCAGGTTTGCACTTCTCAATTTTTGCCGTTTATTTCTTCTTTGCAAAACTCTAGACCAGTTTGGACTTTGACTGGTCCATTCCAACTCATGAATGTGCTTTGATCTACTTCTAAGTTAAACTTTAGGAACTTTGGAACTTAAATCTCTCTCAAATCTTTAGCGACCTAAGACAGACTTTCCTCCAAGTTTCAACCTACATTTGGCTCCATTCACCTTACCAATTCTGATTTTCTCTCTTACCCACACTAAAGTAAAGCATCCTACCAGCATGACGCTGCCACTACCATGTTAAATGGTGGATATACTTTTCGTTTTCTGCCGCACGAAGCACAATTTTAGTGTTCTGATCAAAAGTTTACAAATTAGGTGACATTTGAAAATGGGAAAAATAAAAGGAACACCACACTTTTTAGATTTCTAAAAAAGAAAGACCAACTTTGTGTTGGTCTTTCACACAAAATGTCCCCCAAAATACACACTAAAATTTGTTATTTTAACAAGACAAACTGATGAAAAACAACTTTGGCCTATATTTCTCTCAGATCATACCGCCAGGATTTGACTGAACAGCAGTGAATAAACTGGGTTAACGCCTCCATTGACTGCAGCCCCCAGAGATCCAAACACCATGTAGGGCCACTCTGGAGCGTTGTACTTTAAAATCCTGGCAACTGGAGCAGGTTCCACCGGCTCCTCCTCCTCCTCCTCTGGCGTGGATTTCTGAAGGTACACACAGGTGAGCTGTGCTGGCTGATTACGGATGGGCCAGGCTAAGCATTGACATCGCAACGCACCTTATATTTGTCTTCTTGAGACATAGAGTAGGCTCTGGGGCTGAGGTCTCCAGCGATGGGAACCGAGGAGTCAGGGATCAGGTTGGAAATCTGGGACCGGGAGCGCTGGCGGATCGAAGCTCTGTTCAAAACAAATCGTCTCAGACGTCCTTCGCTTATCGCACGCTTACTCAGGTGTTTTCGTACAATGTAACCACTCAGCACTGTTGGAGTAATTAAACTTATTAACGGGAACCTTTAAGTCTCTCTCTCTCTCTCTCCCTCTTTCTCCTCTCGCCACGATATTTATGCGGCTCTGGATGACGGCGTAAGCTAAATGCTCTAAATGTCGAAGGAAATATAAAAGGTAATTAACTAAATTACGGTGACGGTGATTGCTGTAGCACAGTCAATTTCAGCTGTAAAAAGACAGCTGGAGCAGTCCTATTGAGATGCACATTTAAAGCTGAGTAAATGAATGCGAACCTGAAGTGAGTGAAAGAGCAATTAATGTAGAAAGTGTTCGGACAATACCTTAAACTGGCACGATAGCTGCCTGCTCTGGATAGATTTAACCTCTCTGGCTCCGGCTCTCCACCCTCAGCCACTAATAGAAGTGAAAAAGGAAAGTGATTCATTTAACACAGTTCTCTGATCAGCTATTCCTTTACAAACACTGAGACTAAGAGGAAGAGTACAAACAGTATCTGCTATTTGTGTGGGTGTCAGTTCAGTAGACAATGTCTGAGCAGAGATAACTTGCTTGAACTGGATTTTTTAAAAATGTATCTCTGTACTAAAGTAACAATCCCAAAATCTTAAATGGAAAGAAACTGGACTTGTCCCATTATTAAAAATGTATCTTTGGTTCTGAGCATGACATGCGGGGCTAAAACTTGCAATCAGAACAATTTAGCAATTTTTGAGAACAATCTTTGATTTTTTTCATAAGCTATACAATCTTACCTTCAGTGGATCAGTTAGTCACTAACAGGGCTGTCAATGTCACTAATGGAACAGTTAAGGTCATTAATGAGGCCATTAAGGTCACTAATAGGGCAGTTAACGTCACCATTTAGTCTGTGAAGGTCATTACTGTGGGCAGTAAGGTTACCAAAGGGCCTTTTAAGGTCATTAATAGGGTCATCAAGTTGACTAATTGGATAGTTAAGGTGACCAATTGGTCCTTTAGGGTCATTAATGTGTAAATTGAAGGTAATTATAGGTCAATTAATGTCATTAATGGGGTAATCAGGGTCATTACTTGGCGAGGGAAGGTCACTAAATGGATAAACAAGGTTACCAAAGGGTCCATTAAGGTTATTAATATGGTTATTAAGGCTACCAATGGATTCGTTAAGGCTATTAATTGGCCTATCAAGTTCAGTAGTACGGCTGTTAAGGCCACTAATGGGGCTGTTAGCATGCTAACACAGAACATGTCAAAGTCAACTCATTTGCACAAGGGGAATTTGCATAACTCTGTAACAGTTTGTGTTACCAGAAAAATGTCAATATATTTTTGAAAGCAAAGAAATTGTGTTTACGTTGTACTATTGTAGTAAGTTCTGGCTTTGAAAGAGAAACTTTCTCAATATTTGGCAGCTGACGTGGCCAGATTTATTTAAAATGTTAAACTCACTTTGCCGGGCCTTCTCGTTCAAAGCCTTGTCTCCCTGGCTCTGCAGGGTGACAAGAGTGAAGTACACCCCCTTCCTCTCCAGCAGTTCATTATGTTTTCCCCTCTCCACCGCCCGGCCATGCTCGAAGCCAACAATTACGTCTGCGTTCTTTATGGTGGACAGTCGGTGAGCAATAGAGATGGTGGTGCGTCCCATGCGTACCTGTAAGAAAGCCCAAAGTATTTCAGATTTCACGACTATAACCGGGTTACCTGGAAACAGAGAATGCATGCACAAGATAGACATACTTTATCCAGAGCTTCCTGAACGATAGCTTCACTCTCGTTGTCCAAAGCAGAAGTCGCCATGTCCAGCAGTAAAATACGAGGGTTTCTGACCAAAGCCCGAGCAATGGCTATCCTCTGTTTCTGCCCTCCGCTCATCTGGCCTCCGCCCTCACCCACCAATGTGTCAAATTTCTGCAGGATTTAAGAAAATAAAATAAAATTGTACTTTTTAAACTCACTTTGCTATAAAATAGTATTTCCTTACTTGCACAATTTTTTTAGTTAGTGGTTTGTTTGTTTTTTGCTTTGATTCCAGCTACTCACAGGTGGCAGGAGGCCCTAACCCAAGCAAAAAATGGGGATCCACTGGAGTAAAGAAAAAAAAAAAGAATGTGATTTAATCAAAGTTTGAACTTAAATCCAATTAAGATGCCAAGGTACAACCTTAAAAGGGCCCTTCACAGTGCAAAACCCTCCAGTGTGACTGAATGGGGCCATCAAAGTCAATAAAAGGGAAGTTAAAGTCACCAATGGGACCATTAAGGTCATTAATTGGAAGGAGTGGGTAAGATTCCTCCACAACAATGTGAAAGAGTCATTACCAGTTATCACTAACACTACCTAGTAGTTATTGCTAGCAAGAGTGGCACAGCCAGTTATTTGCTCGTACGTTTTCCATATTGTGTTTGGCGATCTGGAACAATAAAGTTGCCAAAAAAAAAAAAAAGAAATATTTTTCTCTGTGTGTGTCAAACCTGTGGGAGGTCCATGATGAAGTTGTACGCGTTCGCCTCCTTTGCAGCAGTGATGATGTCCGCCATAGAGACCCCGGGTCGACCGTAGCGTATGTTCTCCGCAATGGTAGTGGCAAACAGTACAGGCTCCTGCTCCACTATGCCAATCAGAGAGCGCAGCCATTGGATGTTCAGGCCTTTGATGTCATGACCATCCAGCATCACCTAAGACAAAGGGGACAGTGAGCAGAAGCTGATGCTAAACTTGATGGATGATGCTATTAAAGCAGTGTGCCATGCGAATGCTCCCCCCCTTTTCTTTTTTCTTTGCAACAATGATAGTTGTCAGTCTTTTCAAAAACCTTCAGAAAGAAATATGTCCTTTCTGATAGGCTGGAAAAGAGGAAAGGAGGGTGTGCAATTCTTTCAAAAAGTGAAAAATGAGGCTGTTAGGAACCATTAACTGAATAATGAAACGAATTATCATGTACCTCTGTCACCCTCAGGGGATGGTTATTTTTTGAGAGCTGAAAAAGGAGGGAGGAGTGTATCGAGGAAAGCTTCGGTCTCAGGAGAAGCGATGGGAGGAATGATGGAGGAACCAGTTCATTATGAGTGTGATACGCCGACATCTGCACCTACCATGCCTTCTTTAGGGTCGTAGAAGCGCTGAATGAGCTGGATAGCGGTGCTCTTGCCCGCTCCGCTCGGCCCCACGAAGGCGGTGGTCTCACCTGACTTCACCGCCACGCTGAGCTGGTCCAGGATCTGCTCACAGACAGGTCTTTGCTCCATAATAAGAAATATACTGACTGCAGAAATCTAATCTTAAGGGGTTGGTGTTATTGGATATTTGCATTCTGTTTATTTTACTTTAATTGTTCCGTTGGAACTTCCTTGTGTGCTTCCAGGGCTTAAAATCTAAAAAATGCATAAAGCTTTCATATATTTTAAGCAGTAATTTACCTTAACTTCCGGTCTGGATGGATAGTGGAAGGTCACATTGTGGAATTCAATATCTCCCTTGACCCGGTCAAGCTTGTATCCAGCCTCTGATAAACAGTCAATTTCTGGCTCCTGGGACGACAAATCAAGGTAATGAAAAATGTATAATAAGGCAATTATTTACAGCAAAATTTTCAGTGGGAAAATGTAAGTCATGAGGCATTAATACCCTGTCAATAGTCTCAAATATTATAGTAGCAGCTCCGCGGCCGGCTGCAAACGACTCCAAACATGGGGAGGCCTGACCCAAATTCATGGCTGCAACCAGCACCCCGAAAAAAACCTGAAAGAAAGCAAAAGGTTTTGCTGGTTCTTTTTTTCCTACATTTCCAAATAGTATTAACAAAACTCTGACTTATACAAGACTTGTAAGACATGCATTGCGTGTTAAGTCATAAGTACCTGCAGCAGAGTTCCTGGTGTGTACTCCTCAGTGTCGATCACCAGAGCGGAGCCGTACCAGAAGGCGAGTGCGTAACACAGGAAGATGATCAGCCATATGTAGCCAGTGAAAAAACCCATGATCATCCCCTTCCTGATGCCCCATCGCTGCGCCGAGACCAAGTTCCTGTCATACCTTTAGAAAATGACAGAAGCTCGACTTCATTTCCACAGAAAAGAATCAACGCTTTCCGCTTCAGTTTGCACCCTTGCACAATCCGCACCTGTCCACTTCCTTTTTCTCCCCTCCGAAAGCAGCGACAGTCCTGATGGAAGAGAGGACTTCATCGGCCACAGCGCCGGCCTTAGCGTAGGCCTGAAGCTCCATCCCTGTCAGCTTGGCCACAAACTGCACGAGAAACGGATGCAAAGTTGATTAAAGAGGGCTGAAACTCACTCCATATATATATGCTAGGTCAACTGAAAAAGTCAGAGACTTGTAGAAACCTTCATAAGTTAATTTCCAAACCAAGTTGCAGCACCTAGAAATGCATTTTTTTGGTTTTTTTACAACTTTAGCACAATAATAAGATTAAGCCTGAAGCCATTTTTAGTTTCTCTGCATCATGTTACATGGGGGTTATGTAAAATAGTATTTCCTAACAACATTTATCTATGTAAATCATTAGCGATCCGAAACATAAAAAGCATTACTTCTCATTAAAAAAACACAATAGAAATCATTTAATCATATGACAAATTTAGCATACATAGAAATAAAAATTAAATGATAAAGTTATCGAATATACCGTAATGAACGATTTCTACAACAGATACAATAGAAAAGCTTTTCAGCTTCTTTTTAAAAAATGACTTTTGACCAGCTTTAATGACAAATTAAGTCAAGATTACACTTGTTACAAGTTAAAGTGAGGTGGAAATGTCAAGATAAGTGCCAGTTAACTAAGTCAAAGTCATTTACACACAATGAAGAGCGGTTGTGTTCTCACCAGAGCCATGAGGCCCGTTCCAACCCCAATCAGTGGACTGGCAGCGATGATGACGAGCGTCAGCTTCCATCCCTTCACAAACCCGATGCAGAAGCCGCACACAAACGTGGTGAAGCGCTGGACAAATATGGCGACCTGGTCGGCGATGGCGTCGTTGATCTTGTTTATGTCACTGTTGAAACAGACACGAGCGTCTGTGAGTCAGACTCCTGGGGTGCAGCCCGGAGTGTCAGCCCGTCCGTCCCGACTCACTCTGACATGCGGGTGTTGAGCTCCCCGACAGAGGTGCAGTCAAACCAGCCGATCTCCATCCTCATCACTTTGCTGAAGTACATTTTTCTGATGAGCTGGATCTGTCTGGCAGCAGCTGTCACCCACAGAGAGATCTGTCAGTGGATTGGAAGGAGGTCACTCTTACGTTTGGTCAGAGTTAGGTAGTGAGGAATTACACCTGTTAAACATGAATCTGTTTACAAAGGCATTTTTTTAATGATATCACAATTAGGATCAGCTACGCAAAGTAGTAATACTACATTGCTGAAGAGCCAGAATACCAATATTCTGGCGCATAGGTGGCGCATTTGAGTTTGAGTCAAAGGCGGGGTTAAAAGTTGAATAGTGAAGAATGGGAGGAGCTAGAAGCTTGACTTTTGGCCACCGGCTACTCAGTTCATCTGATTAAATTGATTGATGAACAACCCACATAGAGCTAAAAATGTTCATGGCGATGATCATGATCACACCTATCATTAGTGATTTAGATTATTAATGAAGGAGTCCTAGTATATTTCTACATCTAGTTTCTTTCAAAGATTTCACAATTGATTGGGTCAAATCATTTCAAGATGGCTTCTTCGGTTTTAATTCTAGCATTAAGTGAAGCAAGCAATGTGATGTTGTGACATTTCCGGACTAACCTGAAAGTATCCTAGCAAGAATACAGATACTCCAATCCCAACATAATAGAAAGCAAACATGGTCATCTCATGTTCGATGTTCAGAATCCTGAAAATCAGCACACAGCCAGTCAATAAAACATACACAAAAAACCTAAATGCATCTCTCTTTTCTTTTTAAAACCACATCTTCATAGTGCATTCACAGTTTAAAGAGCCAACCTTATGCATTTTTACAGCCCACTTACCCACATGACATGTTTCTGAGGGGAACGAGCATCTCTAACGTGGAGTTGATGATGAGGCCCAGATCCGACTGGTTCAGAGGCCGAGTCGGGTCTTGGACTACGGTGTAGTTCCTCTTCCATTGGATGGTGTTGTTCACGCACTCCTTGCGGTCGTCTCTCAGCTCATTGAGCTCGATGTCGTACTCGATGAAGGTGTCGGTGAGCAGGCCGAACACCAGCAGCATGAGCGGCTGGGCCGAGCCGTGCAGCACCGCGCAACAGCTGCCCACTATCATCATCGCGACGTCCTTGCAGGTGGAAAAGCGGAACTGGGGGGCAAACATCGACAACGCGCTTTGTGTTTCAGGGAGAAATCTCACGAGGAGAGAGAATGAAAGAAAAAACAACAAACAAACAGCAGAAGGATTGTTACCAGCTGGAAGAAGCCGACTCTAATTGCAGGTTGCTCTTGGTTTCCTTGAACTCTGGTTGGAAAGGGGGAGGTCAACTGTTTTATTTACAAAGCGAAAGGAATTAGGAATTCATAACATCCACTGCCATTTAGTACTTACTTCTCCTTGTCCTTTGAATTAGTCATTGACCTGCATGAAACAAAGCGGAAGAGTGAGTTACTGCCCCCAGGTAACCCTTTTATATTATGGCACAATGAGGACTTAATACAAAATGTATAGAGAATCCCTTCTGTTCTCTGGAGCTTTCTGCAAACAGCTAAAGCCTCCCTGAAATAAGAAAATATGTTCTCTTAAGTTTATTTTTATATGATTTTTGTGTTCTTCGTAAAGGTGCTACAAAGGTTATCAATGTTGCTGTTAGGTAGCAGACAAGTGTCAGCTGAGGTTATGGAGTGGGATTGAGTTGGCATAACATCTTTCCTTAGGGATGATATTTACCTCTTATGACCCACAAACTGTGGCCCAAATCTTGTGAAAATTCTAAAAAAAATTCTATCGTTTCCTTTCAGATACATTTAATTATTTCTCCTGACAGATCTGCAAAAAAATGTTTTCCAAAGTGAGTCTTCTGCACACTCACTTCCCTGATTGTAGACAGTGATTTTAATCGTTTTGTTCATGTAAACAAACATGTACAAGATATAAATTAAGTAGATTAATATAAATTAAGTAGACGCTATCATTTTGATCGCAAACATGAAGACTCACTCTAGATAAAAAACAATTAGCCAGATCTGTCACGACAAATTTGAACACATACTTGAGGTCATTCCTTATGTTTTCAGATGTTGAAGAGCCTAGGCTTTGGCTAAATTGCTACGGTTTTGAGATGTTTTAGATGCCATCATCTATTCATTGAAATGTAAGATTCTCATCATGGATGGCGGCAAATCTGGACCAACTTCATGATGCTGCCATATTTTTTTAGGGTTATCAGACTGCAAGGGTCACATTTCAGATTTTATTTGATTTTCTTAAAAACTTTATTTTATCCAGATATGTACTTTTGTATTAGTTTGTCAAGCACAATCCTAATAATATACATCAAAATTGTGGGTGCAAGGAGTCAAGATGTGGACAAATGGTCATTTTATGGATAAGAACCTATATTGTATGTATTGTTAAGAAAGTCTGACAGTTCTTTGTTTTTAGTATTTACTATTTTAATGCTATACTTACATATAGGGGCCCGCTGGTCCTGCAACACAAACACAGAACGGATATTATAATAAATATTCTGTTTAGTTTCTATCTAGCCACTCTTTTTGTAGTCATTGCAACTTGACCAATAGTCGATGTTGTTAAAAAAAATAATTTATATAGGAAATAGTACATTACCTTCTTCTGAAACTTCATAGCTGTGGTTATCCTGTCCCAGTTTTTTTATGCTGTTGAGCCTTACAGATCCCGTCGTCATGGCCTCGGACGTCTGAGGATGAAACCCAAACTCCGAGTTGGATTAATTCTCAGATGCAAGCAAGGTATGTTCCCAATCTGATTTCTCTCTTCTCCACGATTTAAAGTCCAGTCAAGTATGAACTCCACAGTCCGATCGGATGACGCGCAGCTCCTTTGGAAGGTGGTTGTAGTTGTGACGGTTTGTCAGGTGGGTTCAGGTCGACATCCTCTTCACGTTGGCAGCCAAGTCACGTGGTGTTATTTGGGCTTGGTTGGACCTTAGGGTCAGATTGCTTTGTTTGAAGGTAAGTGTCCTATCGGTGCCTGTACTGAAAAGGCCGGTGAACTTGCAGAGCAAACAGTTCCCTTGCAGAAGCCCTGCACTCTTTCTGTGTATTTGCCAAACGTGACCAGCAGGTCCGGGAAAATAATAGCTTTAAACTGTGACTATGTGAATCTTCAAGAAGAAGGCAATCTTGTAGTGAACCGAGTGGCGTTATGAGCGCCAGTGTTTTAGCAATCAATTGGGTGAAAAAGGTGTTTCAGTTCTGAGCGACTTTAATAGAGAAACTGCTTCATGTCAAGACTTCATTAGGGTCTAATTAGGCCAGGAAGGCATTAAAGGAAAATGCAACGGTTTCAGTGAATGTATCCAATGGTTTAGCTGTTCTTCAATAACAAGGTCGAAAAGTCTGCAGGATGAATAGTAACTGTTGTTCTATGATTCAATGGAAAATATGCCAGTGATAATGCATTAAAATACCTTTAATTTTGTGAGCGAGAGAGGTTTTGATGGTTTTTGATACCAACTGCAAGCCATAATCATCTAGATTGACTAAAATAAACCCTTGAAACATATCAACGTGACTGTAACGTATCCATACAATACATTAGTTTTACTTTTTGAACAGAATTACTAAAACTTTTCAGCGATAATGTTCCAAATTTCTCAGTTTACAGCTCTGGAGACAAAAATATAGCAAAGAAAAATACCTGTTTTTAAAGAAACTTGTAAACATTTCAGAACGTATCATGGCTCATTTTAGTGCTGCTGTAGTTTTATTGTATCAACATACATCACTGATTAAGTAATAAAGTCAGTTTTAGCTAATGACTCATTAGCTAATGTCAGCAAGAAGTATCAATATTTGCTTATGGTTATAACTGTATAACTGATCTAGATTGCACAGTGACAGTTTATTTTCACCACTAAATTTTTAACAATATATTTTTACTATACAGTTAACAATAATTAACTTCTGTTCATTTTCTCCACAAAGATGTGTTATCTTCTTCATGGCATAGTTTTATTTAAACGTCTTCACAAAAATGTAAAGTTATTCTACATTATACAGTGTACCTTATTCTAAACAATGTAGCAGCAAAAAGCACATTAGCTTCACTAATTGTGCTTGCAGTCGTTTAATATCCATTGTAAGTGAATGTAGACAATATTAATAATATAAAGTTTGTTCATTTCAGTCATTCTTTTTAAAATTGCATCTCATCTGTTGCTACCTCACACATATTGGTGTATTTTAAGTATTTATTTCTGCTAACTAGGTTATGGAATATACCAAAAACAACTTCTCACCTGTGAAATGTTATTCAGAGGTCGCATACTATTAACTTTATTTTGCTATAACAGCTGGAAGCGGCACAAAAAAAACTGACGTCTTTACTCGCGGAGGAAGAGTTGCGTGTTCCGCGATACAAGATGGCGGCCATACGGTTCTAGGCAGTTAAGTTAATTCCGCTAATGTTAGCAAGATGTACCTACATTTAGCTAGTGGCTTAAATGTCATTTTTGACTTTGAATTTTTCCAAATATATATTTTTTCCATTGATTTTATCGAGGCATAAAACAAAAATGTCTGCCGGAAGTTGCTTAGTTACAACTTCCGGCAGAAGTTGTAAAGATTTGACAGCTGCTCTTAGCTCTTTTTAAAGGTCGTCAGATATAGACGTAGAGATTCTGTGTTACTATTAACTTCAGTCCTCGTGATATTTAAATATTTTTTTGGGAAATTTTCTGAACTTTTAAAAATTGAAAATCAAGGAAATTTTCAATTACGGATTTTTTTTTTACATTCTGTTTATGAAAATTGTTAGTCACAAAAAATAAAATAAAATAACGCCTCAATCTTGTGTAGAACAGCAAAATATGACATTTTGAAAGGATTCCAGTGCTTTAATAGAATCAGAAATATTATTATAATTGCATTGAATATGAAAATTTAAATATGCTCTACTTATGTGAAGCGCATATAAAAACTTAAACAGAATGATAATAAAACTTAAAATTCACCACAAAATCATAACCTGGCCAAATTTTATGTCATTTTCCTCAACACAGCCAGATATGAAATATGTCTTAAGAAGAGGCAAAAATTGTCAAGGGGACACAGGAGGGTTATTGTCCGCCCCAATGGGTTGCCAGTGCACTAGCGGTTTTTGCCCTCAGCAACCTGGTCGCTTATGTACAACAAATTGGTGAATGTTTCTAGTGAACGTTCAAAGTAAACTAAGAGGGCCTGAAATAGAGTAACAAACTAACATTTTGGCATAGAATTTTTTCTTTGCAAGAACAAATTTCCATACAAAAGTAAGCAGAAATGTGAGCACATTCAAAACCAGCTGAATAAACAGTCTAAAGTTTATGCTCTGCTGACATTGGTTTTAAAGAAATAAATGTTCTCAATTAGGAAAGTTCAGCAGGTGGATAATTAAAACGAGTCATCAAACACATAATTCTCATTTTTTATTTATCTACTAGTGTAATTCTCTTGTTTAATATTCCAACAATCATCCTGTATGGACATGAAAACAAGTGAGTTGTAGTGAACAGAAGGTCGTTCACCCTGGCCTTTAAATGTTGCCAGGACCTGCATGACAAGGAGCACTTTAGCAATAGCGTTTCATTTTCTTTAAGACATTCTACTAACACATCAGTCACACGCCTGAAAGTATTTGAACGCATAATAATTAGTATTTACTGTTTTATTTTGTAAGTATGATTTTTTTCTTATTCATCTCCAGAGGCGAATGCAAGCAGCGATCAGGAAGCTACACTGCTGCCACCTGGTGGTAGAAATGTGAGAACCATTCCACTAAAGAAAACATCTTCACAATTTTAAGGAGATTGACAGCGTTTCAAAAGTAAGAATCAATGTCTGTGGCTCTAACAAGATTTATAGCAAACTGACTACGGGATAGAACCATCAACACAGTGGTTGTGAAAGTCTTTGAGCATTTTTTCTTCTCAAAACGTGGGAATATTCTTACCCTTTTGCCTCCTTCGTATTCGACGACAAACTCGAACGGATTTTTATGTGATTGGCCAACATGAGGTAGTGGAAAATTGTGAACTGGAAGACGATTAAGAAAATCTACCAATATAAAATCTGGATTCAAACTCCCACTTGTCTTGCCCAAGTACTTGAGTCTTTGAGGAAGACAAGTCACGAGAGAACGGTAAACAAATACATAAAATCACGAATAGAGGAAAAAAATGCACTGAACCTTGTTGTTGAAACATTTTAAAAAGTGAAGCGGTTTAAGGGGTATGTATGAAAACTTTTAATAGTCCCCCCTGATCAACACTCTTCTGTTTGATGACCAGCACATTGACGGAAAGTAATGAACAACCTCAACCTTTATAGGACTTTTCTAGCCCTTTGTTGTAATCAAGGCCCAAGAGCGAAATGAAAAACTCTTAAGGTCAAAACAGAAAACTGCTATTCCTCATTTCTCTGTGTGGTGTGGGAGCACAAACAATCTCAAATGGTAATAAACACAAAACTGAATAAAAGCCTTTTGCTCTTTATCTTCACCAGCTCTGCATTTCTTGACGTTAGCTTGGTTTCCATCAGTCACATTGAGACTTAAGGAAATTCAGCATCTGTTTTTTCCAGATGCAGTTTTGCACTCTGAAGTCTGAAAAACCTAAGTTAAGACACGCTTTCAGCAACAGACTGTAAACAGACTGGAAGCTAAAGAATGTTATTGCTGGATGGAGACCAAAAAGTGATGATGATGAGGTTCCTACTGTAGATTTCAGCAGGTTTCATCAGTTTGCTACCTGCTGTCTGACTATTTTGATGGGATCTTCAGGCTGAATACACAGTTTGGGCTCAGAGTTACTCTCATGGGGATGTGATCCATTAAAGTTTTTCTCTCTCTCTCTCTCTCAAATTTCAGGTTTCACAAAATTCAAGTTATTTTAGACCATTTGTCAAAGTATAAGTGCTTGAACTCGGCATGAATGTCTATGAAATACCAAGAAAGAAACAGAGGAAGGACAGATCGATAGATGGATTTAGGAACATTCATTGAATGCTCTCTGAAAGCAACATAGCTGAAGTTGTAGCTAACTTTAGAGAATCCTATAGTTGCCATAAGTTTACAAGTCAACACTGAAACTAACCTTGGGAGAACCTTTACGCAAGGTTCCCCTTGGACGTTTTCTGAAGGTTGCACCAAATTCGTAGTTAATCTTCAGCCATTTTTGATACAAATTTAGAAGATATTCCTTCATATTTCCCTGGTGGTCACACTGTCCTTATTGAAGCTAACCTTTGGAGAATTCAGAAAACCTTTATGGAACTTGCCCTGGAGATTTTCTGAAGGTTGCGCCATGAAAATTGACTACTATCAACCTTGAGGGAAATTTAGACATTTGCTAATGTGACAGGGTTTTATTTTAACAATATTATAAATGTGAAGTTTGTGTTTATTTATTCTTAAAATGTATTTTGTTTAGTCAAGAAGCTGTTTCTTCATACACTTATTGGTGTATTAAGTCCAGCTATGATGCTCTACACAGTTGGTAGTTACCATAGCAACCAGCAGCTCCTCCCTCTTTTTCTGTTGCTGTCTCTAATTGTGGTATGTATTTAAGGATCAGCTATACTTTAGACAAATGTAATCATATACTTCAGTGTTTCGTGAGTAATTTTGCTACGTTTTTTATATATATGTTTTTAACTATTATCATTATTAATGTTGTGCATTTTAGCTATATGTTCTGCCCAAGGCTAGAAGCTAGAAAAATGTCTTAATAATTTAGTTTTAAAGACTTCTAGTGTATTGGTTGTC
>CAEFZY010042870.1:0-17292 GCA_903066815.1 Brachyrhaphis roseni
GCGGGAAACGGCGATATAGGGCGCAAAGCAATAAAAATATCATTACATATTTCGCAAAGGTTTTTGTTTATATTTTTTAAAAAATGTAACTAAATTTGTAATTCTTAATATTTTCGGAAGTAACTGTAACTGAATTACATATTTTCTCATTGTAACTGTAACGAATTACAGTTACTCTTTTTTTGTAATTAAATTACGTAACGTCGTTACATGTAATCCGTTACTCCCCAACACTGCTTACCATACAAGTAAAAGGTGTGCAACTCTTTGCTACAACAGGACAACTATTCCTAAATCTGACTTTTACAGAAGAGTGAGAAATTGCTGAATTGCTAAAAGCCTCAGGGGCCATCTGAGGCCATGATCCCTGATTAAGAATGTTGCAAATTTTCAACTGTAGCTGAGACAGATGAACGCACTTTTAAAAAACATTTTCAGGCATGAAATCTTCTTAAATGGAAAATGTTCGGTATAACAAAGCATTTTTCTTTTACGCCTCTTGTCTTTTACTTTGATTTTAATATCAATGAAGTCAACTTTTTACTAAACAAACTTGGGCAAAACATATCAAGGATGTTATAAAAAAAGTTCTTGTTTTTGTTGCCGAGATTACACAAAAACATTTTCTAAGCCAACAAAATCAAAAATGTTCGACCAAAAAAGTTACAAACCTATACTCCTCTCTTTTAACCAAAACATCTGAGACCATTTTTAGAATTTACAATATATTGTTCTTTTCTACTTTTTGTGAAAATATTACTTTTGCAAAAATTTAAAATTAAGCCTTTTTAATTTGAAAAAGAAAATCCACCCCTAGTGCTTTCAATCTGTTGATTTTGGCGTTCCGTACCTAATCAATATCTCCATTATGTGAGCATGAAGGCGCAGACAACTCGCCACTGACAAATCTCCAACACTTTTAGAATCGTTACAAAGTGTTTTTTACATGGTTTTCAGTTCTTCACAAAGAGGAATATTCAGGATTTATCTGCCAAACTGCCAATTATTTTCCTTTTCAGAGGTTTTCTGGAACCTGAAGCTACAGTAATGAGAAATGAGTTTCTCTAAAATCTTGTTTCTTCATATAAATTTCCAGGAAGGCAATTCCGACCCAGCGCAGGTTGATGGTGATGTGCCGTTTTAATGAGACCAAACTGCCCCTTCTGCTGTTTTTACAATCTGACAGATTATTAGAAAGTGACTGTGTTTAAAGCATGTGTGTTATCCAGCCATGTGGCACGACATTAGCTTTTATCCCTGGATTTGTTAGGTTTGCCATCTGTGAACACTCGAGGGTGTTTCACTTTATTCCTACCAACTATTACTATTGCCAAGGATATTATAATCATTTCCACTTTATTTTGCCAAAGGGCTGCAGCTAATGGTTTGCTAGCAATGTTTTGTTCCATGGTTTATTCATAGGCAGACTTGAGTCGCAGGATACAAAAAGGTTTATGTAAGAGTGTAAATAAGAGCTTTGGCACTGCATGCATTTCCAATGATGAGCTGCTGTTTTATACCCTGTTGACTCACAAGTAAACATATCTGCAGTGCAGCCCTCGCATATGGACTGTTCTCATTATACTCATCCGTACATTGCTGTTGGAAAAGCGGCATAGTGCCGGAGCTTGGGTACAACATGCAGAGTTCAAATGGCTCCAAGTAAAGGCTGGAGGAGAAGAAAGGACCCTGGAATCCAGGCAAAGTGACCCACATTCTGCTTTACTGGCTTCAGCCCCACAGGGTGAATGAAGGCCTGGGAAATGGTTCAGTGATTTCAAGGTTTGGAAAGTGCTTGATTTCTGTATAGTCCTTGAAAGTGCACAGTTTTCTAATACATGGAATCTAACGTTTGATCAAAATCCTACAGTTAAAACCAGATATTTTCATACTCCTAAAAGAAAGACAGATTTTTTTTTTTCTCGCAAAATTTAAATCAGATTAAACATAAATGTTTTAGGTCAGCTACTGTTCCAAAATTATTTCCATTTGCTAGGTACCAGAAAACTTAGCGGGAGCATTTTTTAAGAGATTCATTATAACTTTGTTTTTCAGCATTTGATTTGATATGTTAAACATTAGTGAAATAGGGTTATTTTTTTAAGTGTTTAAAAACTTTGTGTGCAAACACACTTTTGTAAAATTTTGTTATATTTTACTCTCCTTCATCCCTGCTGTAGAATCTATAACATTATCACAAGTTTAGCTTTCAAATAGCCTTTTTTATTCTCTAGAAATAGCTTCTTTTTTTTTTAGTTAGTATTTTTTTCTCGTCAGTGTGCGTCTGGAACAGTTTGAAAACTAACCTTAAAATGCTTGAAAGGTGGTTAAATTTTACTGTGGGAAAAGTAGAAGGGTGGTTGCAATTGCCTTGCAGGGGATGCAGCAACTTCCTGACCTGAGTCTCTGCTTCCTGCCGGCTCCGTGGTCGCTGCGTGTCAGCGCCGCCACCGGAGCCGGCTCGTCTTTTCGTTGGCATGTTGATAGGAGATGTCAGCACCTCTCGCCGTGGATCGTGAGCATGTTCGGATTGTATGACTGAAGCGGCCAAGTCTGCACCGGGGGGCACCATGTCAGGTCGCATCAAGAGACACAGAGAACGGCTGTTTAACAGCTCACATCTCTGAGAGAGAAAGGGGGACTTCCTGCTCACCTTCAGCTGCTCCCATTCTCCGTGCAAAAGTCTTAAATCTCCTCGTATTTCTGTCAGTGTTTCTTCTTACAGTAACCAAACTTCCTTGATCAAAAGTTGTTCTGTTTTTTTTCTCTCCAAAGTTTGTATGGATAGTTTATATCCTTGAAAATGCTTGAATTTCTATTAGGTCTTCTCAAGTCCTAATAGAAACTGTGAAGGTCTTCAAACTTCACAGTCTTCAAACTTCACAGTTTTGATGAGTAATTGTATATAATAATAAACAACTTTATTGAAATTGGGAGATTTTTTTGTTAATATAGTGACTAGTCAGACGTATAAGGTGTGAGAGACATTTCAAAACATAAAATGCACCCCCACAGGATAATACTACCACCAACATGTTTCACAAGTGAAGATGATGTTCCTCCAGAGTTACCATGGAGATTTTTCTCTGAATCGGTTATGGATGCGGACTAGTAATGCCTCTCTGTTCTGATTAGTTATGAATTATTTTGTAAACCGTTTATCTTTTCCCTTCTAGTTCCTTTGCTACTTTGTGTTCATTTATCTCATAAAATCCCAACAAAATACATAAAATTTTATGGTTGTATCATGAAAAGTTTAAAGCATTATAAAGTACTTTGTGACAAGACGTGCAGAGCATCTTGTCACAATAAAATTAACACTCATGTTAAAATGGTCAGGCACTGGAGCAGAAATGAGTAAAACACGCAAACAGCAGCCGTAACATTAACTTCCTCTTTTATTCTCCTCCTCTCCACAATGAGACGATAAGTTGAGGTGAAACAGCAGAGGGAAAAGTTGGTACCACTCCAGAATCAACCCCTCAGCCCACAACATCCTTAGAAAAATATAACAAGAGAGTAATCCCCCTCAGCCCCTCCATCTAAATAGTTTTTAATAAACTGAGCTTTTTTGAGTTTTTAAAGCTTCTAGAAAGTTGCATGTGTCAGCTCAAAGCTTGACAAAGTACAGATTTTTATGCAGGTTTTCTCCAGAGTCTGGGTATCTCCAAGGTGATTCAGCTGTTTCCTGGCCTTGGATATACACACTAAGTAACTTTGATTGGGAAATTTCTCTTTTTTTGTGTGTATGAAGAACTATTTTTCACCCTTTGTCTGTTGTGTAACTCATTTTTGTGCTGTCAGCACAAAAACGTTTACAGTAACCAAACTTCCTTGATCAAAAGTTGTTCTGATTTTAATCAAATCAGAACAACTGATTGTTGTTCTGATTTCAAACTAAGGTTGATTTCAAACTAAGGTTGAGGTTGTGTAACCTCAAACTTAGTTTTTGAGGTTGAGACAAAAACTAACCCAAGTACAGCTAATCAGAGTACAGCCAATAAAGCCACAAGGTTCCTGCAGGTCATGTATTACGTTTGGGTCAGGGGGAAAATCATTAGTGTGCTGCATGTGCATGGGCTTCATTTTTTCTATCGACCAGAAAAAAAACTTTAATATTACATTTTCTTTGGCAGGTGATTGTATTAATTGTGTTTTAAATCAGTTTGATTTAATTAATATGTAATATGGTGCTTATATTTAAGATGTTCTACATTAACTGAAAAGGAATAATATATTGGTGGACGTTTGTAAAATTACTCAGTCAAAAATTAACAGCAATAATTTTGGTTATTCAGGATTTTAAACAGGATTTATTTTTCAGCAATATTCTCATCATGTTAATTTATTCATTCATTTATAAATGTCAGTTTCAAACAAAATATTAAATTAGGATGTTTAAATATGTAGCTCTAAGTTACAAACTCAATATTTAGCTCACTAAATACATAGCTAACAAGCGAGCTAAGTACTTAATTTGGAGGTATATATTTAGCTAAAAAACTAAATATTTACTAGCTAAATAGTTAGTTCCAAGTTAAATATTTAGTTTGAAGCTAAATATTTCAATATAAACATTATATTCATGCAAAATAATTAGCAAGCTTAATAGTTAACTCCAATTTTAAGCTCAAAGCTAGATAGCTCCAAGCTACATAATTAGGAAGCTAAATATCTCAAATGTAAATATTTTGCAGGATTAATATTCAGCTTCAAACTAAATATTTACCTTGCTACCTAAATAATTTATTTGAAGCTTTATATTTAGAACACTTATAACCAAAATGCAGCCTGAGGTCCATTTGTAGACCACAGAGTAACTAGCTATAGTTACTCCATGCTAATTTAGTTAGCAACTTACATTTTTAGTTGAAACTACATATTTAGTTTAAGCTAAATATGAAAATATTTTATAAAGTATTTTGTCACACTGAAAACATTGTTTTACGTATTTTTTATTTTTTTCTCGGGTTGCTATGTCCGATCCAATTGGAGCTATAGCAGCCCTTTGCGCTTTTCTGAACCCTCTGCTTGTCATGTGGGGGCTGAACAAAGTTACTCCATGAGCAAATGACAACTTTCACATGTTTGGCGAACGGATGCCTGCAGAATGCACTATGGTTTTGGAAAAAGCAAAACATACATGTGCTGCCCTGTGAAATATTCTGTCAAACACTAAATTGGATCGTGGCATATGTATGAATGTCACTAATACACATGACCTGCATTAGCAGGACTGCAGAGTACATGCTTAGAAACGTCACCTGGTTAGAAACTTCAGAAGGGACACTTCCCACCCAGGACATTCTCTGTTTACACTGTTGCCTTCAGACATACGATACAGAACAATCAGAACATGAACCAACCGCCTTAGAGACAGTTTTTACCCGACAGCAATAACAAAACTAAATGCAATCAAAAATAACCATTAATCATCATGAATGATGTGTATCAGCTACTTGCTATTTACTTCTTACACTGTGTGTAAATTCTGAGACAGTTATCTTTTTTTTGCACCGACTGATGGCATTTCTCAAATTTTGTTGTTCTTGTGACAATGACAATAAAGATTTATCTTATCTTTATCTTATCTTACAGTGGCTGCAGTCAGCTGGACAATGGTTCCTGTCGCTCTATAGAAACGGTTCAGGGATGGTTTTGGTTGTGTGAAAACAAGGTCAAGATGTTAACTTGTCGACACCATTGAGGGTCTGTGTGTTGTCCAGGAAAAATACATTTAAAATATAAAACTGTAATAGTTTGCTGGTGCTGGGTTGCATCATAAAATAAGATGTCAAAAGCTATCCAGCCAATTTTTGATTTTTACTTTTGGGGCTCAGAATATAAATTAATCTGTAAGAAATCTCCAGGAAAAAAACTTCACTTTTGGTGCTAACGCTTGATTTTTCATTGCTGCATAATTTGTTTTACCTGATTTAAGTTGTTTTTTACAACATTGGTTGCTAAATACACTGCTAAATATATTATAAGGTTCTAATTTAATGAAAAGACTTTCAAAGGATTACTCCTGAAGCATTTTCTGTATTGCTTTGCTTTTACTGAAGCATAATTGAACAGCAACCGCCCTGTAAGACGCTAGTTTAAAGATGAAACCTGGGATAAATTGACAAAAGCTCAATCCTCCACATCTCCTCAGTCTTCTAGGTAATCAGTCGCAGCTCACAGTGTTCATCTGTTGCAGTAACACTGTTTCCTTAACTTTAAGCAAAAGTGATTTTGAATATTTGAATAATGATAATATTTATCTCCTCAAACTCATCTGGTTATTCTGTTTTTGACAGGTTTCACCCTCAATCATGAAGCAAATATGATTAGATTAGACAACCACGTCTGTGTTGCTGCTGGGAAATATTTTTGATGTTTTCTTTTGTGAAATCTTACAAGTAAAATTACAACAATTTTGTTTGTTTAATACAGTGGAGGAAGGTGAGTCCGCTCCTTTTTAGCGAGACAAGACAAAGATTAAAGTAGACAAAAAAAATCAATTTATAATGGAAATTCAAAAGAAGTGAAACTCTAACTAGAGAGTAGTAACCCAAGAATACAATTGAAGCTATTTATTTATGTTATTTTGATGATTTTGGCCTACAGAATAAAGAAAACTTAAAATTCTGTTTCTTGAATTGGACTGCTGGGGCCATTTCTAGTGACTATTGTATAAAAATATCAATATGATCATTAAAGTTTATCTAGTGCGTCTAGACAATTTAGTTCATCTGACTGGTCAGCCAGATGTTCACGTCAAATAAAGCAAGTCCCACTTTTCCCATTTACACCGGTGCATACTACATTGCCATCTTAAGGAACAATCAAAATTTCCTGTGGCAGTTGTCAATTAAACAAGCAAAACAACACAAAAATTATTTTTTAAAGTCAAAATTTTCAAGCCTTTGCTTTTGTGATCTTGATGACTATAGCTTAGATATGATGAAAACCCACAATTCAGTGTCATAGGTAATAAAAGTATCACATAAGATTAATAAAAAATTGTATTTTAAGTAAATGTTAATTTCTTTACACTTCACTTTAGTTTGGGCATCTTTTTAGGTTAAATGATAACAAAAAAATGTTAAACTTTTTCAAGACATTCACATGTCTTGAAGTCTAAGTGTCCTATATTATGTCTCTCCTCTTGTGCCTGTTCTCTGTCTCAATCAGTTGAATAACAAAAGAGGAACGAGTGACTGCTGACATTCAGTACTTTTGTTAAATTTTGTTTTTGTTAGTGTTTTTTGTCTTTAGGGTTAGAAAATTTACTGTTTCAAAGCTCATAATTGTCACGGTAAATATATGATAATCCTTCATGCATTCACTTGAACATCCACAGCTGAATCGTAGAGGCAAGTGCTATTACACAATTCACTCCATGTCATATTAGATAGGAGAGCTGAATGTGGCTAAAATAATATCCAGCTTCATTGTTGGTCTTCAGATTTTTCAGATGGAAGCACAAGGCAGAGTATTTCACCGTTAGCAGCAGGGAGAAAGTCTGCAGGCGGCTGCAGTACTGGCAGATCTTTGTCCAAGTTGAACAAATCTGTAATTTGAACTCAGCTTGGTGCATTAAGTAGACTGAAAAAACTCTGACAATAAGCATAGAGCAGCTTACAGTAGATATGAAGCTGGAAGAGTAGATTGATGAGCAGCATTAGCCCGGGAAACCATGTCTAGACATCCACTCAGAGGGAAAGGGAACGTACAGTACACAGGAAGCAATGGGAGATGGAAAGTTAGAAACAATAAGATGAAGTTTGATAAAGCAAGGACCACAACACCAACCAGCTTCTCATTAAATAGTTTCTCTTTTTATTGGGCAATAGATAAACTCCCACTGACCTCCACAGGGCTGGATGTGTTATTAGATTTATCATGCTTGACCGTCTTGCCACCTGCAGCAGCCCTGAAAAAAAACATAAAAACTTTTTGTCTTCTCAAATTTGGAGGGTTTTTTTGGAGTATGGGGGAAGTCTGTATGGGGCTAACTGTCAGTTTTGTAGTGGCTTTTATTGGTGAAGACATGTTTATTGCAAGAAGTGTGTACAGGAAAGCTTATGTCTCACTTGAGTGTTTAGTTTTTGTTTGGCATTAGTTTGTTTTTTTATTTCTAGGTGTTCTTTCCAGTCACACTAAAAATTATTTACTCCAATCTTGGCTATAAGTTTTTCTTTATTCACCATCTCAATTGAATTTAACTTACGACTTTCACCAGATCACTCCAAAACCTCTACATGTTCTTCTATAATTTGTTTGAGCTACTGAGAGGTGGATTGTTGAAGTGGTAGTGCAGGCTTCATGGTTTCAAAAAAGTAGGATCAGCACCTGAAGTAGCAAAGGATTGTAAGTTGTAAAACTAGCACATGTGATCAGCTAGTTTTACAACTGTATGAACTGTACAGGTGTTGACTTACCATCCAGAAACCACTTGCTACAATCTTGTTGGTTGTGCTGGAGGCTCCACTTTTGCTTTTCAAAACGTTGAGTTGGGGGGTGTGGCCAGCAGCAGCTTGTTTGGATTTAAAGTGACAGAAGCCCTAAAACTGCTCAAAACTTTATATCTAAGAATGATTTTGTGCAAAAAATGTATTGAACTTGTTTTACATAACCAGTAGATCTACCCTAACCTGTTCAAGCAAGCATAATAAGTCACATTTAAAGCCTTTTCGTATTGTACTCGTATATATTTAATATCAAACTACAGTAGACTTTGCAAGCCATCCAGACGGTCAATAATAATCTGAAGAAAACTATTAGGGTCTTCCAGTTCTTCTCTACTGACCTCATGCTGGAAATATAACAAACTAATACAGGAGTTAAAAATTACATTAGAAGAAAAAAAAAAAGAAAACCTTGTCAATGCTTTAGAAAAAGTTCTGCATGGCGAACGAAGCAAATTGCCCCACGCGTCTGGGAGGCTGATTAATTCATCAAGACGTGTTTGGCTGCGATTAAATGTGCTGTAATCAGTTACTGAGCTCAACGGTACAATTGCTCTTTTGTGCAGCTTAAATAGGTGTTGCATAACTCCAGTTTTTATTCAAGACATTACTGAGTGACTGACTTTTCTCATTGTCTTTACCTTCCATATCAGAGGGGAATGAAGTAAAGGTTGGATAAAAAAAGCCAGTAAAGCGTTTACTGTAAGGTGTTTCACTTTTTTGCCTTTTCTCACACATATTGGATCATTTTCCTTCTGCACAAAGCAGCACTTCTCCACCACATCTGGTTATCTTTAAAAACCGTTATGGGTTTAGTGAACAAAAAAAAAAGAGAGATAAGGTGTTTTGCACTCCAAGCAGCTTCCATTTACCTTCCCTTCCCTCTTTCATGTTGTCATAGAAAGAAATCAGTGGGGTTTTATTACTATCTCTCCCATCTCTCCTCTCCTTCCTGTTCTTTACGATGGCCTGCCAGGAGATTTGCTGAGCCAATGTGCAGTAATGGACATGGCTCTGCACAGCATGAGGGACTGCACTGCCCAGTGGGTTACAGTTTCAAAGGAACATGTAGTGTGAAGCAGTTGTGTCTCCCCACAGCAATGAACTCTTGCTTTTAATGATGTGCTCTTCTGACTTCAGAGGGCTTCTCACAGCTGTTATTTGCAAAGCTGAACATCAAATCGGCTACGCAAACACGAATAGGCACTTCGTTTACCTCTTCCCCTCTCCGGCTTGATGCAGCTAACTTTTTAATGAGAGGACAATGGAAGGTACAGCCATATAACCACAAATTTTATTGTGTGATTGGGTTTTGAACTGGTGTAGAAGCTACCTTTCAGCTGTTTGGGGAATGCTAATAGCAGGGCTAATTTTCATTTAGCTCTTTACCACCTTTTCTAACTTTGAAATAGGGATGGACAATAAATCAGTGACAATATATATCACAATAGACATATTTGATAAAATATTCAATACATAGAATATTCAGTGAACTCTGATCCATAATTGAACAGCATTCTGTTTGAAAGCAAACACATTGTATGCATCTCTGAGCTTTTATAATCTTGTTTCCTGGCCCCGTAAAACAGAAAGAGGAAAACAGCAGTGATATTTTTAAGTGCAAAGCTAATACTGGGTAAACCTCCCTATTACTTGAGTGTGTTTTTCACACCTACGAGCAGTTGTTACTATTTACAGTCTTTTCTTCTGAACCTGATAGAAACGCTGTTGCTGAGCACTGCGACCATGGGATTATCTTCAGATGACACTGATGCTGAATGCTTTTGTATCTCTGGTAGAGTTTAATTGGATTTAAAAGAGCCTTAAAAAGTGGTTCAGTAAAGCAGGATCTTGTGCCTCTATAATGCTAACTGCATATTGTTCATTGACCTTGTAGCTTGGAAACTGTGATGGTGTGCCTTTCTAGAAAGAAGTTTTTGATTGGAAGAGACTAGAACAAAATGTAATTCCATACAATTGTGGCATTGTATGCCAACGTAAATTCACCTTGGAAGTATTTCTCATCCTTTTAGTGCACCAGGAGAAATGATAAAACATTAATGGATAAAATAATGTAGTGTTAGCCCATTAGAAGCTCTCAATGGGAAGAATTAGGACAAAGACGTGATGCATATTCATAAAGCACGGCAGGCCTCCAGGACCACTAATCTAATAATTGTTAATGCATCAATTGTTTTTTCCCCATTCTGCTTCTAGTGGCACAATCAGCTTTATGTGCCTCATCAATTTTTACTCTCACCACATTTCTCACTGATTCCATTTCCATCAGTCATCATTCTTGGATTTGCAGTAATGTACTTCAGCAGGAGAGAGCTTTTAACTCATGTATGGCACTCTCTGCCTGCCAATACTGATTTGGCACATAATCATAAGAGAAGTCAGATTGCCTAACATGATTATTTGCCAATATTTCCATATGTTGGATCAGGGTTGTTCCCATGCTTTCTTCACAACTTTTGGATACTGGAAGAAGAGTCTGGATTTCAATCTGCTGACTGGTTGTGATCTTGTGATTATTATACTTATTTCATTTTTTTTCATGGCTATTTTAGGTAAAAGCCCAAAGAGTTGCAGATTATGTGACTCATATTTGACTTTCTCCTGGCAATCTGAACATCTCTTTTTTTAAAGAACATGTTTTGTATAACCCATAGACTTATCCTAGCTTGTTCAAGGAAGCATGATGCTCACATTTAAAGACTCACATAGACCCTTTAAAGGAACTTAAAAGGGTCTATAGTGTCATGTTCAAAGCTCCAGGCTTCAATAAGGTGACACCTACCTACAAATTACATTTATATGAGGCCAGTGTTATTTAGGGGGCCATTTTGTTTGAATCTCAGGCTCCATACAGAACAGTCGTTTGAGCCTCCACCCACCTGTATCCATCCCCCATCCACTGAAGCCTGGCTCCTCATACCTCCGTGTGAAGAAACCTTTTCTTCCTTCCCTTCTTTCATCTCATCTCTTTGTTCCTGAGTGGAAGCTCCCACTGCTGGAAGGATGTTATGTTAGGCTGATTTAAATTAGACTCATTTGGAGAACACACTCCTCCGATTTGATGTCTTCCAGCAAACTGGAGCAGATTTGTTATGGTCATTTGCTTTACCCTGCCTTCCTCTCATAACGGCTGTTTAGCGCTACCCCTCACAGCTCTAAACTCAGCCGTGAACTCTCACGTTTCTTTGTACCTTCCCTTATGTGGGCTTGGAGTCATTCGGCAGATCAGAAAGCTGCTTTAAACCACACAGCAAAGTTGGAGGCACATGAACCTGCTTTCCAGGCTCGTCTCCTCGAAGTGGGTTTGTTGCGTACATTTCTAAGAAACTCTTGTGCACAGTGATGAGGCTTTACGGATTCCGGTTGTCTTTGTTTATTCCTTTGTGGGACGTGTTTTGTCTGAGAAAGCTCTTCTTTTCACTGCAGCACTAGAAAGCATGTTGGAGCTGAGGGAGCCAGAGAGGCAGAGCAGTGCTGCTATTTCAGATTAATTCAAGAGCAAAATTCACACGTTTTCTCCGTTCTAAGTACCAAGAAAAACATCCAACTGTAGCCATTTATTTTAAGAGCTAAAGCCGTACTTCTTTAATTGTCCACGTTTCCATTTTTCTCTGCTTTTAAAATATTTAAAACTAAAATTTAGCTTCTAGCTCAACTGAACAGAAGATATTCTCTTGTGAGCCATTATTTCCATAAAATTTGATCACACATACCAAGTTAAAACAAACAGCGTTGTGCGTTTTGGGTGTTTCACTCCACAGACGGGTATTGATCATTATCGTCTTCCTTCAGTGGCTCTGAGGGGTGTGAAGGAAAGTTGTTGCAGGAAAATTAAACTGCTGGGTATTTGCTCTGACTGCAGTTAATTATTCCATCACTGCAGCCCCCATTAGCTCTCCATCCACCCACAAAGCAACAGCTAAGGACCACAATAATCACTGAACATTACAGCCCACAGACTAAAGGCTATTTGAAACGAATATGGCTCCAAATCAACATTTCCAACAGGAGAGGTTCCTGAATATTTATGGAAATCCACAGAGGCCTTTCTAATGGAACATTTTAGAACAAATGTGATAAAACTTCACATCGTTTCAGTTTTTTATTATCAATATTCACAGCCATGCGAGTCTCCAAAGTGCTACGTTAACCCACATTAAAGGGTCGTTTGCACTGTCAGATGTATTCAGACGGGTTTGAAAGGATATTTGTGGGATATTTTAAAGCAGACCTGCCAACACTGCTGCAGAACTACAGGTACAGAAACTTAGCAGATAAACCAAGCAATTTCATGGAAGGTGTTTGGATAAAGGGAAATATTTCACCCATGCAAGCCAATAGGAATTTGATTTTTTTTTTTTTTAATGAAAGAACCTAATATATTTTCCCTCAGAAGTCCATTCATCCCTGTGAAAATATCAGGTTTTTGCTTTGTAAGACATAATATCATTATAAGTTTTTGAAGATGACATTTTTCCTGTATGGGGGTTTAGGTTTAAAAATCACTAACATCATTAACCTGGTTGCATAAGGTCTGTAAAGCTGTCAGCCGAATTATTGTTTCCTGTGCTAGCTCGTACTGCAGTAAATTGAAGTACTGCATCGTTTTAAGCTAGGTTCATAACTGACGCATTGAACTAGGCGCATTGCTAAAGCTTTGTAACGTGGTGCAGTTTTAGAGAATACTGCACCAACATATGCGTTAAAAGCTACACCACTTGTTTGGTTCAAGCATGCTCAACACAGACCTCTAAAAGTATGACCCTTTGCAACTACATCACCTAATAACATAATCGCTATCCTTAAATAATACATTTTTTCCAGTATTGATTGTATTAAGATATATTTTATTTCAACAGTGCTATTTGAATTCCTTTTTCTTTATTTACTTAAATAAAACTGGCTTCTGCAGTTGCTGGCCACATTATTGGGCACACCCACACATCCCAAAGTTGCTCTATTGGAAAAAAGTTGATATAGTGAAATACTTTTCTCTTGGTATGTAAAATTTGTAATAAAGATCTTGTCATATTGTCAAGTTCCCTGTTTGAAAAGTTGATTCCTAGAGGAAAAAAAAAAAAACATTTCCTGTCAAAATTACCCTTCAACTAATCCTGTTAAATCCGTACAGATAATTTAACGTATGATCACACACAGGAGATGGACCCTTCTGTAGTCCTCTTATCAGATGCTATGGGATTATAAATATAAGAAAAAAATCACAACCTTGAGATCAAATCAGGATTTGCTTTTCCTTTTAAAGCTTGTTACCAGGCAACAACGCAGCAAGGTGTTTGGATGCATTTGTTCAGAATATTAGCACTTCATTTACTTAAGGAAATCGCTGCATGTCACCAGAAGGGGAGATAATTATTCCCTCCTGCTGAGAGTTGATATTGAATTCAAAGCGACTGCTAGAGGATTGTTTGGTTTCAGTCTTTTCTGGTCCTCCTCTGTCATCAACACAAAACGTTCAGTTTCAGCAAAATCTTTGCACTCCATTCAGGGAAACAGCGGCATCATCTTTTACTCTTTCCCCAGCAGCCTTAAGCTTACATGTTCATTAACGTGAATGACCCTCTTATCACACGCTGGTGTTAATTGAAGTCTGATGAAAGCAGAAGGCCGAGGTGCCAGCGATGTGGAGGAGGCGTGGCCCCTCCAGCACTTCTGTGTCTCACATCCATCCTCAACCAAGTAGGTGCGTAATTCCTCTCCCTCAGCGGACTTCAGAGAGCTCGTTGTGGTAGCGAGAGCCAATTGGACCTGACAACAGGTTTCTAAAACCGCTCTCCACCTCGTCGTGGTGCCCTCTCCCTCGGGGCTCGGTGTTTTCTGCTGTAGGGGAACAATGTTGTGTTTACACGGCTGCCTTTCATATTGGGAAAGATATCCTTGTGTGGAATTACACCAGTCAGCCGAAGTGGGACCAACTAAAGGAAAGCAATACCGAAAGACAGCACCTCATACCTGCTTTCTGGAGTATTATATTGGAGTATCTGTTTGTCGTGATGCTTATTTTCTTATGGTGCATTCACACAAGCCCTTTTTAGTCTACTTTATTCTAACCCTAGTAAATTAGTCCAGAAAGACAGTTTTTTTTTTTCTAGGAGGTGTAAAGACATTATCAAACTCTGGTCCACCTACAAACCTACATCTAGGTTTAGTTGAAGTAAACTCTGGTTCTGTTTGAATGCAAATGTGAACACCAAGCAAACCGGAGACCGATCCACAAGCACTAAGCAAACTGTAGCTCAGGGCATTGTGGGTAAATACAACCAAAACAAACACACAAGTCTAGTCAAGTGACTTGTACTCTTTTACCAAAGGCAAAAGAGAAATCCTGCAACCGCTAAAATCTGATACCATGTTTACATTTTGTAAACAAAGAAGTTGTAATAATGTTTTCTTGGGAGGTTTTTGTCTCAGTTCCTTCAGTGGTTCTTGGTGCAAAGCAAAGTATTTGGTTTGTTTGACAGTACAGCGTAAAAATGAATTGCTGCAGCTGAAAATGACTTGGTTTAATTGACTACCAGACTATCAGTTGGGAAAACACCCTTAATCTGTATATCCTGCATATTCCTTCTTATCTAGTCCAATTTCAAGACTGAACCATTGTACCATGCTAACTATTGTAAGACTCTGGCTAAGGTGAAGGTGTACCTTCCAGCTAAAGTCAGTTGTCTTAGTTGGAAAAAGCTGGATTGCACTACGATACTCATCTGCCAAAACAGTTTAAAGACCCGTCAAGGTACATATTAGTGTTAGCAGATCATATAGCAAATCATGTTTAGTTGTGTATCCATCCAATCCAATAGGTCTCTGTAGAACGATTAGTTGTTGGCAGAGGTATCGCATCCAAAGAGAATGTAAGACCAGGTGTAGCTTCTATGACAAAAAAAACTGAGAAAACATAGTGTTACGACTGGCTCAAAGTCATAACAAAAACGGGAGACCATGCAGGGGTTAAAGTGCATAAAACAGAATATTTATTAACAAAAACAACAATGGATTGTGGATGTCGGTATCAGTGGTGTAATGCAAATGGTTGGATGTGTTGTATGAGTGCATATGGAGGTGTTGAAGTGCAAAATCAAAAACAAACTCAAATGTGCAAAAGGAGGGGAGCTGAGGCCTGGCAGCAGAGAACCACAAGCGTCAAGAGCAAAGTGGACGCCAAAGGCGACCCAGAAGGTGGAGACGGCCAGGTTTAAATGCTCTGTGCTCCAAATTAGCAAATCAGCAGCACCTGTAAAGGGGAGGAGCACAAAGACAAACAACAAGACACCTGCAACCCAACCCATAAGGCCCAGGGCCGTAACAATTAGAAAATTTAACCGTCTCCCTCTGTGTTCTTATTTTGTTCAGCGAGAATGTTGGATAAAAGATCTAACGTTGGATAAAAGATCCAACATTAAGCTTCAGCCAGAGATTGATGAAGCAGGACTCATCAGGGTTGGAGGTCGACTTAAAAATGCTCAGCTGGACATTGAAGTGAAAAATCCTCTCATCCTACCTAAAAAACACCACATATCCTTGCTTTTGGCCCGTCACTATCACGAGCAGGTAAAACACCAGGGGCGTCATTTCAGTGAAGGAGCCGTTCGAGCTGCGGGTCTGTGGATTATTGGAGGAAAAAAACTCATTAGCTCTATTATTCACTCTTGCATCACCTGTCGGAAATTCAGAGGCACAGTCATGGAACAGCAGATGGCCGACTTGCCCACTGAACGCGTGACAGCAGCACCACCTTTCACATTCATAGGCATGGATGTTTTTGGGCCGTGGTTAGTTACTGCCAGACGGACAAGAGGTGGCCTAGCAGAAAGTAAGCGGTGGGCTCTGCTGTTTACATGCATGTCTACCAGAGCAGTGCACATCGAAGTCATTTCTACTCTGGATACATCAGGTTGCATCAATGCTATGAGAAGGCTTTTTGCAATAAGGGGACCTGCCAGACATCTTAGGTCAGACTGCGGAACCAACTTTGTTGGAGCGCGGAAGGAGTTGGGATTCCTGAAGAAAGTGGAGGGTGACAGTGTCCAAAGGTACCTGAATGACCATGGCTGCACTTGGGAATTTAACTCTCCTCATTCCAGTCACATGGGAGGAGTATGGGAGAGGATGATCGGGGTTGCCCGAAGGATCCTGGATAGCATGCTGGCAAAAGAACATGTTCATCTTACACATGATGTTTTGTGTACCCTGATGGCTGAGGTGTCTGCCATTATAAATTCCAGACCGCTCATTCCTGTGTCAACTGACCCCGAATCACCATTCCTGCTTACACCTGCAACACTTCTCACACAGAAGACAGCTGCTGCATCTTCCTGTGGAGAGTTTACAATCAAGGATTCGTTTGGATGTCAGTGGAAAAGAGTACAGGCGCTTGCCAGCAGTTTTTGGAACCGTTGGAAGAGTGAGTACCTGTCTTCTCTCCAGCCACGTTGCAAATGGAACAAACGACGTCGCAATCTTAAAAAGGGGGACATTGTGCTGTTAAAGGACAGTCAAGCACCACGCAATGAATGGCCGATGGCTGTTGTTGTTGCCTCGCACCCGAGTGCCGACGGTTTGGTTCGCAAAGTGGAACTGAAAGTGACATCACAGGCCGGTTCAAAGACTTTCTTGAGGCCTATTTCAGAGGTTGTCCTCCTTATGCCCAAAGAACCTGCAAGTTAATACTATTTCAAATGTTATGTTTCTGTAGTGTGACATCACGGATGTCAGGCGGGGAGTGTCCTGTAAACTGTGGGTGTTTTATTTTGCATGGCGCGTTGCTGCCATCTACTGGACTTTTAGGGAAATGTTTTAC
>CAEFZY010042871.1:0-15013 GCA_903066815.1 Brachyrhaphis roseni
CCAACTGAGGCCATTCAATGGGGCTGATAACCACTGATAATCGCCATTCTATGGGATGATAACATCCGAAGCGGGTGGTTTCTAACTGTCTTGCATCAAATGAGAGAGAAATCTGCATACCTCTTAAATCTCAAAGTGAAATCCCTTGTTTTAATTTGTGCAGCCTGCATCAGTAGAAAGAGATTCAGTTTCCTTTGTGAAACCATTTTTGGAGCAGATGTGTCTTGCTCGTAACATTTTAGAAATAGAAAATTAGAATCTGGATTGTATTAACAAACAAGAATTTTTACTTTGGTTTTCAAGACTTTGCAACATAAAGATGAAGTATAAATATGTAAACTGTAAAAGAAAACATTGTAGTAAATGAAAAATATGTACATGTGTTTGCAACCAATTATTTTTTCTACATAATGAAAGGAAAACAGGAGTTTTTATATGACTGAGCAAAAATGCTTTTTTTAGTTTCACAGCATAGTTCTTGACTAGAAGCTGTAAGGTAGGGGTGCTCAAGTCGAGTCCTCAAGAGCTACTGTCCTGCAACAATATTTATGTCTGGATATTTGGCTATTCTATTAGACAAAAATGGTAAAAATTATATGTATGCCTTTGATGAGTACATTGAAGCTCCTCAATGTAGTCTTTCAGATTTCAATGGAGTTGGAGGCGTCAGCTGACTCAGACCAAAAGGAAGATTCAGATTTTAATCTTGTCTTCAGTTTGCAGCCCATAGACCTCAGGATATTCAGCAGCTGATGTTGAAACTTCAGACCTATGAAGGCATACAAGATAGGATTGAGGCTGCAGTGAAGGTATCCCAAACTTTCAGTCATTAGCCGAGCTATCTGCAGAGATGTTCTTGTTCCACATGCTGTTCCATTTAAGTTTTGGTGAATTGTGTCCACAATGAGTGTGATATTAAGTGGAGTCCAGCAGAGAAAAAAAACAGCCACCACGGCTATTATGACTTTGAAAGCTCTCTGCTGTCGAAGGCCTTTGGTGCCACACCCTAGCTGCAACAGGATGCAGGAGTAGCAAAAGATCAAAACAAATGAAGGAAGTAGGAAGCCTATAGTGTGGTACAGCCACCGGGCTGCCATTCTCAAGATATAAAAATATTCTGGACTAATCTTAAGGTAGTTATGAACACACTCTGTTCTGCTTCGTCTGACATCTTCCACAGCTTCTAAAAAGTACCAGTCAGGGATGGAGAGGATAAGAGAGACTAACCACACCACCAAGCAGCTGGCTTGAACCACCCAGGGCTTCCTGCGAGTGTACATCTTGGTAGAATGGACGATGAAAAGGTAGCGGTCCATGCTGATGCAGGCAAGGAGGAAAATCCCACTATACAAGCTGACCTGAAAGTAAAAAGAAAGCAAACACTGAGACATACTTGCTTTTTGAACTAATATTCCACATTGTATATTCTTACTGTAAAAACAGCTCCAGTGATCTTGCAGAGCGGGGTGTCAAAGGACCATCCAGCCAGGCTTGCAGACTGTACAGCCCAGAGCGGCAGCAGCAGCAGCAGCAGGACATCAGCCAAAGCCAGGTGAAGGATGAAGGTGTCTGTCACGCTCCAGGTCTTCCTGTTCTTCATTAGCACGGCTATCAACAATCCATTTCCCAGGATTCCAACAACAAACACCACTGAGTACAGAACTGGGATGAACACTGCTTCAAAATTCATACTCTTGGTCAGGTCACAAACATCACCATCCTCGTAACTGTTGTCTTCATAAAATGAATCGTTGCCATAATAATCAGGTAAATAATCTACTAGATCGCCCCACCATGGATGTTCATCTGATGATGTCACAGCAGTTTCCATAATTCACATCTGTAAGAAAGGAAGATCATTTTACTTAGTTTTGATTTGTTCATTGAGTTCTCAAATAAGAAACCAACCATAAAATGTATGAAAAATCTTTGTGGTCGTCCCACCATATAGATTTAAGTCAGCAAAAACAAATTTGAATCCATGAAAAGTTTCAGTTTAATTTGCCTCCTGACAAATTACACTTGAGGGTTGGGCCACAGAGCACCAAAATGACTAGAGCTTTCTTCCCACCAATGATGATTTACCAAGATACCAATACTTGGAATCCTGTCCAGTTTACAATTAAATGAAGAGTTCAGTGCACTATAGAAGGAAAAACTGAGAAGAAATTGAGAAGTGAAAATGGTCTACACATCAAAAAGGACAGAAAATATGGGTGGTCACTATTAACAAAGAAATGCAGATCTTACTGTAAATAAATGTAACATTTATATGACGATAAGAAAAGTCTAACAAATGTTTATTCCTTCAAGCAGAAATGACCCCATTGGTTTATTGCTGCAACTTTTTTATCAATGGTGTTGCGGTACCATAGAATCAAAAATCTGCATTAAAATTTACAACAAATTAGATTGAAAAAGTCTTTCCCAGGCGATACTAGTGACATGAAGGCAGTGGCCTCTTCATACAGTCAAAAACAGAAACCTGCTGTCAGTACAGAACTACTAGTTCACTTACTGCGCATGTTTTGAACCACAGGAAGAATCCAGTGAAACCACAGAACAACTGTAAAGCTAAATTCACACGGAAAGACCTGAAACCTTTTTCCAACTGCGACACCGCAGCAACACTACTTGTAAAATTCTGTGCAGTTTATTCATTATTGTTACTATATTTACTGTACTTTCAAATACCTAAACTGAAAGAAAAAAACTTTTTTCTTCTTTTTTTTTTTATCAATGACAAAATTTTATAAATGAATTTAAGTACTAAAAGAATCGTGTGAGCATTAAAAAATAAACACGGCATAAATTATCTTACCAAACCGTATGTTGTTGGATGTTGTAGGTCACACAAACTGGGCAGAAATGGCTTTGAAAAGATTCTGGATGGCTTACAATGGAACTGAAGGAGGAACTAGTCATTCAAAGAAGGAATCCCCTCTTAACCCGCACCACAAATGGGGAACTTTTGTAAATTTCTTTAAGCCTTCTTATTTCCCGTCTTCTACAGTTGACAAAAATAAATTAAGGTTAATATTTTCCTGTTTAAACTGAATTGTTTACTTGAGATCAGAAACCAGTACAGCTATGTTATCTTGAGTTTTATTCCAAACAGAAAAAGTAAGCACAAAGAAGAATGAATGTATTTACATTTTATCAATTGATATTAATTGGAAGAAGAGCTGTGGGAATTCCTGAAAATTGTGTCGTACCAGACATAGAAGAAAAGTAGTTCCTCAGTTTGTAGAATGTGCGTGTTGCTCAAACCACAAAAAAATCACAGAGCCCATGTTCTGCTTTACCTAAGTGTGAGAAGAAAAATGTAGCCACCCAAAACATAAAATTTTAACTCTTTTACTTTCTTATGTCTTATTTAAGGTTATTTAGATATATAAAGTTAGTCTTTGGCAATGCATGTGAGAGAATATTGCAGACCTCTACTATATCCCAACATCTACAAATTATTAAAGGTGAACCACATTAGGGATCCTAGAGTTCATTACTAGAATTCAAACTAAATATGTGATATTTAAAATGGTTTCTGTCATTTTAGAATTTCTCAAAACAGTTATGGAGCCTCAACTGCCTGCAAAACATGTTTTTTAGGGTATTCAGTGTCTTATTTTGTATCTAAGCCATGACTGTGTGTGCATTATTGTGTGTCTTTGTGTTGCCCAGTAATGTAATGACAACCTGTCCAAGGTAACCGTCTCAGTGGTTTTCAATTTTTTTTTTATATAAATAAAGACAGCAGACAACCTTATATTTTATTTTTTATTTTTTATTTTAGTAATTATCACTTCACTTTATTCTAAAGTAGTTTTCATATTAAACTGAATCAAACACACTTTTTAAGAATAAAAATGTTTTTATTCTGCAGTTAAACATTCAATATAAAACTAATGCAATCAAATGTAGCAAAATAAGAAACTATATACAAAATGTTCTTTAAGTATATAAAACATTTGAGGGACAGTTTTGCTGTCACTCACCAAATGTAACTCAAATCACAATATCTTACATACCGGTAGCTGCCTGGTTATTAGAAGATACAAAAAATATGTTTCTTGTCGACATAAAGCAGCTGTATGGTGCCAAATAGGCAATACATATCTGCTAAATGTCACTGTCCTTTAATGTCACTGTACAGTAAGACAGTTCACCAACGTTTAGAAAAATTTGTCCTCATGTCAGTTTTTACCATGTTTGAGAGCCTGTTTTGTAAAAACAGACAGCTTATATATATATATATATATTTTTTTTTAAATTGCAATGGAGTTGGAGGTTTCTCCAGAATCTGACCAAATGGAGCTTCTCCTGGTGAAAGACTCCAATTTTATATTTGTCTTCAGTTTGCAGCCCATAGACTTTAATATGTTCAGTAGCTGACGGCGAAACTTGACACCGACAAAGGCGTAGAGGATGGGATTGAGGCTGCAGTGAAGGTATCCCAAAGACGAAGTCACAGTCAGAGCTTTGCCCAGAGAGTTTCTTGTCTCACATGTTCCTGTATTGTTGTTTAGTTGAACTGTGTCTGCCAAAAGTACAATATTAAACGGCGTCCAGCAGAGAAAGAAAACTGCCACAACAGCTATTATGACTTTGAAAGCTCGCTGTTTTTGGAGACTTTGGGAGCCACACTGCAGCTGTAATAGGATGCAGGTGTAGCAGAAGACCAGAACAAATGAAGGAAACAAAAAGCCTACAGCATGGTACAGCCAACGTGAGGCCATTATTAATCTCAGTATGTCATCTGGACTTTTTGTGTATTTTGAATACTTCCGAACACAAATCTTTCTGTTTTGTCTGTCATTTTGTACGTCTTCTAAAAAGATCCAGTCAGGGATGGAGAGGAACACAGAAAACAACCACACCAACATGCAGCTAACATGAACAACCCAGGACTTTCTTCTGGTGTACATCTGGGTAGCATGGACGATGGATAGATAACGATCAACACTGATGCAGGCAAGGAGAAAAATACCACAGTAGAAGTTGATCTGAAATCAAAACAAATCAAAACAAAAAATCAAATCTAGAGAAAATTTTGCATTTTAAGCAAGGTGTCACTGCAACTGTAAAATTCTTACCGTAAAAACAGTTCCAGTAATCTTACAAAGGGCTGAACCAAACTCCCATCCGGCTTCACTTGCAGCCTGTACAGCCCAGAACGGTAGGGTCAACAACAGCAGGACATCTGATATGGCCAGATGAAGGATGAAAGTGTCTGTCACACTCCAACGCTTCCTGCTTTGAAAGAGGACTCCCAGTAGCAGTCCATTCCCCAAGACACCAACAACAAACGCCACCGAGTAGAGAGTTGGTATAAACAAGGATTCAAAAACTGTGCCATTGTTCAGGTCGCAAACATCCCCCTCAAGGTAATCATAAGAATTATTGTTATAGTCTGTCAAGTTATCTGCATAGTCGGCCCACCAGGGGACTTCTTCTGTTGGATTCATAGTCTCACATCTGTAAGAAAAAAAAGACAGTTTTTACTTTGGTGTGTTCATAGAGTTGTTAAGCTTGGATCCAACCACATGGGGGTGCTATCTGTCTGTTAAGCTCCAATTTAGTTATTTTCAGATTGATTTTGACTGAAGCATAACAATGTTTCTGCCTGTGAGGAAGAGAAATTTTTCTTTTTTTATGACACTCAAAAATAAATAGTTTAATAAAATACGGTTTAAATTTTTGAAAAATAACATAAAACTTTGTTAATATTTATTGTTTCTTTTTATTTCTTAACATGGATATTACAATAAACAATCTGCTGCAATTGTTTGCATAAAAATATTCAGGACTATGAATACCGAAAAGTTATTTGCACATCTTCATTTGTCCTTCTAGGTTTTTAATCTTTTTTTAATTCATTAAATAGACCTATAGTCGATTTTGGTGTCATTGCCCCATATTTCACATTACTGCTTCCTATCAGTTACTGTCAAAATTATTACCAGCAAAATTTTCATGCTGTAAAATGCTTTAAAATGCTTTAAGATGCTTTAAAACATTAAACGTCACAATTGTTTAAGGAAACATAACTGCACATCTGCTGAATCACATGCAGAAGATTTATTGGGCTGTAACTTAAAATTAAAATCAGAAAATTAAGCAAATTTGAAAGTTAATCTTCTAAAATAAAAAGTTGTGTATGCTCATCAATGGCTTTCTATGTACTAAAAGTGTGAAAATTCTGAAAAAAGAAAGTAATTAACTCACCAATTTGTATCAGTCAGAGATTGTAGGTCTTGCTGCTGCTCAGCAGAAATGTGCTTTTTACAATCCAGTGCCACTATTAACACCATGCAGGGGAGCCACCGAGCGAGTGAGGAGAGATAGAAGGAAGAAAAAACACCACAGCAAGAACCACAGCCTCAAACGTAACACCTTTCAAGTAATTGGGGAGTAGCTTTGGGGGGATTTAACTTTTTTTTCTTAGTAATCATTAAACTTTGTGTATTTAGAAAATATCATTAAAGAAGTCTTACTAATTAAAGTTTATTTAAAGCAACAACAAAAACACTGACAAAGGTCTGTCCTGCATATCTGTTAACTGGATTCAAAAACTTTTGAGCAACTACTAAAAAAATATGCAGAACCTTGTTTTGCAGATCACCAGAACTTAGTTTTTGTGACGGCAAAGCATCATGAACCAAAAACGTCCCACAAATCATTCCTGAACTGGGTTTGCATATGCTGCAGGTTTAACCAGTTTAACACAAACTATTCCATAACTTTGCCTCTATTTGTTTTTGTTTTTGGCAGACTGACTAGACCACTTTCTACTGCTTACTGCAGGTCACATAAGGCAGATCTGAGGGTGTGAAAAGATTTTGAGAGAATATGTTGTATGGTATAGAGAGCACAGTTTTAGATGTTTAAGTCTTCTCAGCTTCTTCAATTGTGACTATTGAAATTATGTTGAATGGGAAATATTCTCGGGTAAAGTTATCAGTGCACGTCATTGCATTACCTTGACAAAATGAATTGGAACCACCGTAGAGATGTGAATATGTGAAGATTTGATGTTATGACATTTCCAGAATTTCATTACACTCAACCTGAGATTGACTCATCAGTTTCATTTACTTACAAACTGTGTTTCAGACTCTGAACCAATTTAAAAGAAATGTCTTGAAGAGAAATGCCTGATCCTGAGTGCTGACATTGTAGTTGGGTGGATATGTTCATCAGTCGTCACATTTTATTCTAGATTGTGTCTTTAGGTGTTCTCTTAGGTCATTTAAATCGGTTGTACAATTTCATTTTTGTTCAAATAAATAAACTTCTATTATATTTCAAATCATAGAAATATTGATTTGAAGACAGTGCATCAGATATTTTTGCAATAGTTTCTGGAAGTGTAGGATGTTACAAATTTTTGACATGTTCATAAAATGTTCTTATTTAACATTTTGATTGACATTTGGAATGGCTTAGATCAGCTTTTCTCACAAGAATTGAAATGCTTTTGTAATTTAGGTCATGTGCGATTCTCCTGGCCAGTCACATGGAGTACACACCAATTCAGGAAAGTCACATTTCATGTTTATCTAATTTCGTAGTACTTTCTGTTCCTTTTCAGAAGAGAAAGTTTCTTCTTTCTTTTGGCCAAAATTCAGCGTTTGTTTGGAGATAACTACATTGAGATCAAATTAAAGAAGAAAAAATAGGTGATTATTATATTAAGCAATATGACAAAATGTGTATTTCACTCCATCACAAAATAACTTGAGAGTAAAAAAGCAATAGTACAATCTCCAGCTCCAATTTCAAATCATTAAGTGAGGATTCATTTGGAAGTTCATACAGTGAGGAGCAAGTAGTGAGAAATGAGTCCAGAGGTCAGTCATTTGAGACGTGAAAACCCCTATCAGTCTATTTGTGACTCACCAGAGTAATTATTTAACAATTTTTGACAAAAATTGCCATTTAAAATACTACAGTTCTTAAAGCTTTCAAGTAGACGTTTTTAACTAGTTTTGTCGCTCTTTTTCATATACTTTATTCCTTCAGTCACTCTCCCAAACACTGTATCACCAAGACAGAATGCTATGCAGTGATTTTTTAATACAGTCTGTGTTTTACTTGTTATGGTAAAACTGCACTGCAGTACCTTTACTCTGCTGCCATGTCAAGCCACTGAACCTCTATTGGTCTGTTAGCAATCAGTTTTTTCATATGTAATTTGATGGTAAATGTTAAATCAAACTTGTACTAAACGTTTAAGGGAAGAAAGAAAAGTTGAAATATGGATGAATGAACATACTTTATTAGTCCCAGAGCAAAATTCACATATTTCAGTACAACCCGTCCAAAGCAAACAAATCTGTCTAAATGTCTGATGTGACATTTAGATAGATGTCTGAGGTTGGAGGGGGGAGGTGCCACCCTTTAGAGCAGTCTTTCTCAAACTGTGGTGAGAGGATCATTGGTGGTCCATGGCCGCCCTTTGTTGTCCACAGGACACTGCATGGAAACGACTGTTGATTTGCCGTGACGTGAGCTCAAAGAGTGACGCATACAATTAGCTTACCAAAGGATTAAGTTTAAAAATAACAATGGAGACATGGCTTAAAATTGAGTCATTCAAAAGAGAAACTGAAAAATACTGGTGGAAAGAAAATAACATCAGGTCTACTTATATGATCGGAGGAAGCCAAGTCCTACCTGTTGAGAGTGTTGATCCCAAGCGAATCGATTATTTTGGTCCTCAGCCTGAAAAAGTTTGAGAAGCACTGCTTTAGAGATATGCAAGAAGACTACAGCTGCTGTCAAATACTTACGTTACTTTGGCTCCGACATAGAGAAAAACAACAGACTTCTGAAGTTGATAACAGAGAGAAAGCTTTCAACAGTAAAATTTTAATAGAACTGATACCGATTCATCTGCTATCATCAGCAGTCCTTTTGTACTGAAAGAAGAAACAAATAGTAAAAACTACTTTGAAAGACAGAATGGGTTTACCTGACACATCATAAACCACCAACCACCATGTTGGTCTAACTGTTGAAACACTGTAGCAAGCCATTTTATCCTTCCCTGGCATGAACTCAACCCGCTCCCTGAAGAAGGTCTTTTTTATAAGGAAGACAATCTGTTGCAGCAATACTGGCTTGAAGGCAATTGATCAATAGGTCTTAAGTCATCGTCAATTTACATAAGTGTTTATTTACTTTTGGGACGTGTATAAATATTCTGTTATGGTGTCAGTTGTTTTTTTTATATATATAATTTTTGACACTAGAGGCCTTTAGGCAACAGTGATCTGACAGGAAGAGGAAACGACATACGGCAAAGGAATCGAGGATGGGAACTCAGGATAGCCGTGTCAAGGTCTGTAGCCTCTGTGTACAGGGCCAGAAGTGTTCGGCCGATTTTGATGTATTTATACTTCATACTTTCAACAATTCGAGCTACTCTGACACTGGCCCTCTACTGACTTTGAGCACCACTGCATTAGACACTACCAACACATACCAGACTTTGATTGACAAGCTGCTCTTTGGGCTCAGGTCGAACATTAAAAAGAAAAGTGTTGGTTTTGCTGCCCTATACACTGACCTCAGAAGAGGAAGAACCAGTTTCTCTACCTATGTACTGCTAACCAACATGACAGTCAATGATTGTCAGTGAAAGTTTTCAGATAACATAAGAATTGGGAGTTTTTCAGGGTTATTATCGCTAATAAAATTCCTTCAGTCAAAGGAGTGAAACATTAGTGAAGAAAATAGACACAAAAGATAAAAAGAGTCTGAGAAAATATAGAAATTTGCATGCTAACAGAGGATCAGTTTAATAAATGCAGGGGCATTTCAAATATTTTGAAAATTAGTGCATATGTCCAAAAACTGATTCTAAGTCTTTTCCCACCAAGAAAAACAAAATGTCCTTGTGACCAACGTCGTTCCAAACCTTTGCAAGTAACGAAATACAATTCAAAATTTTATTTACAGGTTTGACTTTTATAGATTTTTATAAAATGAGGATCTTATTGTTTTGTCATCTTCAACAATTTATGATCAATAAACCAAAATAAAGTTACCAAAAAAATGGAGTTGCACATAAATAAGAGGGCAAACTGCAAGAGAAGGAGAAACAAGACCAATGCAAAGACCAGCAAACATGAAACTAGAACTTGACATTAGTCATAATGTGACCTATGTCAAATGAAACCTGGATTGCTCACATAAGTTCATAAAAAAGTAAAGTCATTGCAGGTAAGTACAGGTTTAAATATATGGTCATGGTTATGTTGCCTGTCCTTTATTTTTATGACATACTAAGAGAATAAAAGACTATTCAATGTAGTAGGGGGAAATATAGGAAATTGATTCATAGCAGCATGTAAACACTTTGTAATCAATCACCTGACTACACACTCAAATGCAAAGGAGTGAAACTTGAATGAATGAAGTTATCTTTAGTTGATCATACTGAAAGTGCTATAAAAATACTTTTAATCTATTTTTATGCCTCTTATCTGTGTTAAATCTCTCATAAAATGATTTCATCATATACCCTTTCAGAGAGGTTGTCACTTCAGAACCTCGAATATATTTTCACACCTTTTTTTTCATGGTGTTGCTTTTCCCGTCTGCACAGCCACAGAAGCATGCAACATGACACCTGTCAGAGCATTGCATTTAAATGTCTATTTCCCCTTCACTCTACTTATGTGCAAAAGGTTCCTGTTTTTTTACACCTTTTCTCTCCTTGTCTGCTCTGCAGTAATTTCTTCAGTTTGTGGTCAGAGAGGCAGGTGGAAACGTAAGTATCTGCAAAACACGAAGCACTGTCTGTGTTTTTCCACCCCACAATGAGACTGTTTAAGAGAGTTTGTTTGAGCAAAGTTGTTTGTATCTTTGATGCCATCACAGTTTTCACATGTTATAGGAAGGCTGGTATCCTCTGTGGTTTAAAATGCAGCCACTGAACTGAGTGGTTTATCTAAATATCCACAAAGGCGCTTTTGGCATTCTTTGAACTTGTCACATATGACTAGCTTTCAAGGTTTGGAAGTTACTGGATTTATATTTTACATGTGTCCAGTAGCAACATACTACATTTAAATAGAACAGGATACCTTTCAAATATATACTTCTTAATAGGAATTAAATGTGTAAATGGCAAGTGTGCTCTTAAATTAATGTTTTGTTTAAAAGGAAGCTATGAAACCATAAAAATTTAGGAAGTGAAAGAAACAGAACACATGCTAGTTTTGTTTCCTAAAATTCTGTTTTGTTTTTAGTCAAGTTACCAAGGTTAAAGAAATAATAAAAATAAATGCATATGGTCGCATTTATACATCCAAATGCAGAGGTTGAAATCAGTGTTGCTCATTCAACTTCCTGTTATGATGTAATTGTAGAGTCACATTATCTCAATCTGAAAATTTGTTGGAGAATTCACTTAATGCTTGGGATGACAGAGAAGTTTAAGATGGCAAGGTTAATTTTGCCGATATAGTTATTAATCAACATGTTGGTTTCAGTCAGAGAACAGATTGTTTTTTCATAGAGTCTGTTTATTTATTCCAAGAAAGTAGATTATACTGCCACACGTTTGGTTAACCAATCTATCAACATTCAAAGGACCCGGTTCTCATGAGAAATATATTGTGACTGCAATGAAGTGCATTGCAACCACACAGAAGTTGGGCTTACAGCTATTTCTTTACTTCTGTAAACAGAATGTTTCCTTTTTTGGAGTTATTTAGTAAAAACTCAAGTGGGAAGTTTTGGTTTTCTGAATCACTTCAGTCTTTTGCTCTGTTTTAGTTAAACTACACTTAATATTTGGACTATCCTAAAAAGGACTGGGCCACAACAATTGAGCTTATTTGTTCATTTGTAGCTAAACATCAGTAGCATAAAGGATGCAGTAAGGGAAGTAGTCTGCTGTTCTTTGCAACACCTTAAACACACTGACATGCACACGCCTAGAGCTGCAATGTTACTATGGCAATCACCAACAATGTTCATAACAAGCATAAGGACAACGTGACCATTTAAAAACTTACGATTTCTTTCTTGGTAAGAGAGGATTAAAAAAAAGTCTAACTTACTAACAGGTGCATAACAGGTCAATGCACCTGTTGTTATACCTGTTGAGCTTATATCTCAGTGATGCTTCAGGAAAGGTAAAAAATTTGGATTTATAGAACTGTAGGTTTTTTGGCAACCTCAGTTTACAAAAATGTGGCAAGTTTTGACTCTACCAGGAGACATTTGGTCAATAACACCTAACTGGGTCTTCAGTTCACTTGTTTACAGAATATGAAATGAGGTCAATGGCAGGTGTTACTTCAGAACACTACTAATTTTCTTTTTCCTTTGGGTGTTATAAGCTACATTTCTCTGTTGGTCACTACAAGCACAAACAATCTGAGCTTAGAGATGTTACTTAGACCTAGAGCTATAACCAGATTATGTAACCAGGTTGTTGTGTATGTGTTGCAGATTTCTGCCCAGGTCCCTCTTGAAAATGAGATCTAGATGTCAGTGGGGTTTTACCTGGTTAAATAAAGGAAATAAAAAAATATCTATATATACATAACCTGTTTTCAGACACCACAGTAGTAACTCAGGGGAACCTCCGTTACAATCCTGTTGGTGCCAGGGGAGTTAAGGAAGAGAGAACTGAGGGTACAGATTGATCCGGAGAAGGGCTCTGGGAAGTCTAATGGTTAGGAAAGGTGAGGCCAACTTGGGAATTAATCTTTGTAAAACAGTTAAGCAGTAATAACTTACGGTTCTGGAAAGGAGAGCAGATGTTGAAGAGAGGGGTGATCCTGGTTGTGGTTGGTACTGATTGAGTTCTTGGATAATTTCCACTAAGAGCAGAGTAGCTGGTTTGTAAGATCCAGATGGTTCCCGAACAGAGTACGTCAGAGAGCAGGCAGGCTGAGAATGACAGAGCTGCTGCGGATGATCATGGAGGGAATGGATATCCTTATGGGATCATAACAAGGAGTGGTTTGGTGTTAGGATTGAGTCAGGGAGGCGTGGAAGCCAATAGACTGAGCTCCACCTCAGAGGCAAATAGAGCACCAAGAGTAAACATGGAGCAAAGTAAGCACAAATAATACATAACTGTGAAGAAGTAAATAGTCACAAGATATAGCTGACTTGACTCTACGAGGAAAGACTCAATTCTATGTGAAAACTGGTCACAAACAGCTTCTTAAGTCTCCAGCAGATTATATAATTACAAACAGATGTGGTGTCTGTAGCTGGTTGACCTTGCTCTCCAGGAGAAATTCTCTGTTCAGGGAATAATCTCACACAGGCACTAAAAACACAGGCACTCTTTGGATATAGTAACTCATGTAAACAAAAAGAGCAAAATTATTTATGTTTTTGTCAAATTATATTGAGAAAAATTTTACTGAATAGGATAATACGTGGATAGATTCAGTTTATCCTTGTAAATCTGATTACCGGGTTACAAGAATAAACTTTAATTGTGACGTTAATTGTGAGTTGGAGTTATTTAGACTGAATTTAACTCAGTGGAGAAATTGCTGTTTTAAAAGTACTGGTAGGATGATGAATGAGAAATATGAGTGGAGTAAGGAAAAGGTCAAATGAGGAATGAGAAGGATGTTTTTGTATCCAGAGAATGTCCAAAGAACTTTTAGATGCATCAGTGGTCCAACATGTCTGAATCAAATGGCTGAATTTCCTCATCAGTATATAGTCAAGTTCTCCAGAATCCCTTTAATGGCCTCATTATTTGTCTCAGGTGTGTTGATGCTCAGACACATCTACTCCCACTTGACACATTTGGGGAATCCCCCCTTTGATCTGGACGGTGTGTGCAGGTGTGAATATAATACAAGCAAATCCTGGTGCAGACCAAACAACCAGACCGAGACCCACATTTTGAGGTGATGTTGGCCCACTTCTAAATTAATTCTAATGTGGTTTGCCTCAGATGTGAACACAGACTGGCCTTTATCTGAACCAAGTACAGGAAATATACATCTGTTTGGACATCATGAGCCAGCTGGGCATTATGGTAAAAATGTGTTCTTCAGTGTTGCTAACTTTGCTACTTTATCCTCTGGAACATACCTGATCCGTAGTTTTTTGCTTAGCGATGCTGTGGCATCTCGTCTGATTGAGCTTGCAGCCGAATTTGCCAATACTGTTCCAAAATTGATATCATATTGCAAAACCTGCTTTGTATGAGATCCTTTTGACAGTTATTGCAGTTTTGATAACAGCACAAAGTTCCCTTTTGGTCTGGACTAAAGGATTTTCCAGGTGTGAATAGACCCTAAAAGTTACAGGAAACCAACCATTGAGGTCTTAATTTGAAGAACCCTAGTGTATGTGAATATATGTGTGTGCATGGGTGTACATACAGTATGTATAAATATGCTGCGTTGTGGCTCTTGAAGATCGACAAGTTTTTTTGTGATGTAACTAAAACAAGACCACGATGACTCATTTCAAAACTTTCTTTACAGATGAGGTAGCTTGCAGTTTCAAGAAAAAAGCTGTCAGGTATCTGACTGTTTCATTGTCATGAAGTTTCCTGACCTACATGCAAAATCACATACAGGACACAAAATGAATAATAAAGATTTTATTCCCAAAGAAAGTGAAAATATGTGAATAAAATTAAAAAAAATAATGTCGGTGTCTATTTCAACCATGTCTGGGGAGGATAGGAGGAGTTAGAACAGTGATAAGGTTTAAGAAGATGAGTCATATTTTTAGAGGAAGAATGAAGTAAGCTTCCAGTTCCAGGTCGGAAGAGGGATGGTTGGTGTGTAGCAAAGTTTTGTGTGTGTTGGATCTTTTATCCGACATTCTCGCTGAACAAAATAAGAACACAGAGAGAGACGGTTAAATTTTCCAATGCAATCTTAGAATTGAACGGAGAACTCTGCCTTTCGACATCTCTTGTCTCTGTCTACAGGCCAGTTCTGCCGTGCTTCTCTGTCTTTGCATATTTATTACATGGAGGCGTAGCTTAATTACAAATCATTTGCAT